>CM067371.1:0-26000 GCA_034401795.1 Chaetoderma sp. LZ-2023a
CTAGTTATCTCTTGCCGTTTCCCAGCAATTCCAGCTTGTAGTATGAGAACTAGCAATTCATTTGATCACACACATCTTAATTGATACTAAAGCGCAGTATAACCTTGTATTTATTTGTTTTGTTTTTCTGTTGAGCGTCTAATCGATTGCCTGGTCTATGTGTACTGGTATAAAGGGGTACATAATACGTGTCTGCGTCGAAGAAGCTTCTGAAGCAAAATATCCATATGTTTGTGAATTTCCCCTGTCATTTAGAACCATCATTGTGACCACGACGTGCATAGCTGAGCAAAATCATAATTATACCTTTATAGTTGTTTTTGTCCAAACTTAAAAGTTGTCTATATCTTTGTTGATATTCACGTGTACTCCCGAGCTACAGCGTCCAGTCGAATTAGTTTCAAAATATTCAACAGCATGTTTATTAAAGACATACAATTCGTACAACTGACGGACTTTTAAAAGATCATGACGGAGTTAGCTACGTCACTAATTGCGCGATGTCAATACTTGAGTGACAGGTTAAATTCATCCATTATTGTAGGAGGAAACGAGAAAGTCTTTAACATTAGCTAAGCACCATATATCTGTGATCAATAGTCATCCAATCCTGTTGCCATAGAGACACTGCGTGACGATAACATGTAGGCCCCTAAGCTTGTTATTCATTAACCTGAAACGATAGCGCCAGTCGAATGTTTATCTCTACCAGCCCATGTACTTAATTAAGCATGCGGCAGTCGTACGTTTATCTCTACCGGCTCAGGTAGTTAATTAGGCATGCGACAGTCGTAGGTTTATCTCTACCGGCTCAGGTAGTTAATTAAGTGCGCGACAGTCGTAGGTGTATCTCTACCGGCTCAGGTAGCTGATTAAGCATGCGGCAGTGGTAGGTTTATCTCTACCGGCTCAGGTAGTTAATTAAGCATGCGGCATTCGAGGATTTATCTCTACTAGCCCATGTAGTTAATTAAGCATACGACAGTCGAAGGTTTATCTCTACCAGCCCATGTAGTTAATTAAGCATACGACAGTCGAAGGTTTATCTCTACCAGCCCATGTAGTTAATTAAGCGTGCGACAGTCGAAGGTTTATCTCTACCAGCCCATGTAGTTAATTAAGCGTGCGACAGTCGAATGTTTATCTCTACCAGCCCATGTAGTTAATTAAGCGTGCGACAGTCGAAGGTGTATCTCTACCAGCCCATGTAGTTAATTAAGCGTGCGACAGTCGAAGGTGTATCTCTACCAGCCCATGTAGCTAATTAAGCGTGCGACAGTCGAAGATTTATCTCTACCAGCTCAGGTAGTTAATTACGTATTGAACAACCAATGTGACAACGGGTGGGTTTCTCAGTGTCTGCCAGGGCCACAAGTGGTTGATTTGAAAGAGCGTTGGGGACATCAGATAAACGATTAGGCTCACGGCAATGTGCTTATTAGTCTGGACACCAAGTGGCGCGAGACTATAATAATATGGCTGTCTGTCTGTATCTCTGTCGCAATAACTCAATTCTACTTCGCGAATTGTCAATAAACTTGGGAAGGTGATTTTCCGTGGGATCTCGACGAACTTGTTTGATTTTGTGGGTAGTTGAAAAGTCGAATAGTAAGTTCATCGAAACGGGTAGACAGGAAAGATTAGGAATTACACGCTCCCCCTAATACGATGGGTTTGTTTTCATCAAATATCTCTTGGCCTTCAGGCCCTGGAGTTCGCATGAACGGACGCACTCTTAGTCATAGGGACATATATATTAAGACAAGTACACATATTGATGCAATGCATCAAAGAGAAGAGCCTGGTTCCACTTTATTTATAAGTTCAGAAGCAAAACTGATATAACATCAACAAATGTGTAGCGTATAATATTTAGTCAACATGGATGGTTCTATTAAATTTAGTCCATGAGGATAACAAGCCTATCTCTATCTCTCTCCCTCCCTCCCTCCCTCCCTCCCTCCTCCCTCCCTCCCTCCCTCTCTCTCTCTATCTCTCACTCTCTCTCTCTCTCTCTCTCTCTCTCTCTCTCTCTCTCTCTCTCTCTCTCTCTCTCTCTCTCTCTCTCTCTCTCTCTCTCTATATATATATATATATATATATATATATATACACCTGTGCAAAAGTTAAGCACCAGCAAAAACAATAGAACGTAGAAACATGATGGTACAACTAGGCTGCCATACTTTTTGTCCCCGCGTTAGCTGACATAATTCCAAGTACGAAATGCACATGCATGCATGACTTCACGCCGCTTGATGTCCGTGCGTCGCGGGAAACAGCACACGTGTTCAGTTATGTAAAAGTCCAGTTTGAGGTGTAGAACATTACATACAGATTTAGGCGACAAGATTAGGAATTTTGTGTTCATGACCGTGGTTTATTTGTACAGAGAGAATTAGCTCTTGATTGTGAACCGCTATGGCAAGACGAAGGTTGAGTGATCGTGTGAAATGGCAAATCATAGGCATGCATACCACTGGTATGTCATGCAGAGAGATTGGCAGACAGCTGAACATTAACCATACTGTAATCAGTCGTTTGATTGCAAAACATGGGCAAACTAACGAGGTGAAGGACAGGCCTAGATCTGGAAGACCGAAGAAGACTACTGCCCGTGATGATCGAGCCCTAGTACGCCTTGTTAGGAGATCTCCATTCACCAACAGCAGAGTGCTCAGCCAGCAATGGGAAACGCGCAATAGAGTGTCAATGTCTACCGTCAAAAGGAGACTGTATGCTGCTGGCATGAATGCTAGGAGACCTGTCAGACGTCCTCTCCTCACTGCACACCACAAAGAGGAGCGTCGGAGGTGGTGCAACGAAAGAAGACACTGGAACATGAGATCCTGGAGACGGGTACACTGCTCCGATGAAAGTCGGTTCCTGCTTCATGCCACAGATGGTCGAACTCGTGTATGGAGGTCCAGACGCACGGCGTACGACCAACGTAACATCGTGGAAGAAGTTCCATTTGGTGGAGGTTCCGTTATGATATGGGGGTGCATCTCGTTTGATTGTAAGCTGGATCTGTTGACTGTACCTGGAGCACTAAATGGACAAAGATATCAAGATTCCATACTCGATAGAGTTGTGGTCCCTCATTTTGTAAATCATGCACCTGGAACCCACCCTATATTCATGGATGACAACGCCCGACCACATCGTGCTAGAGCTGTGCATGAATACCTCCGCCAGAATGCCATCGAAACCCTACCATGGCCAGCAAGGAGCCCTGACATGAACCCTATTGAGCATATCTGGGACATTCTGGGAAACATGGTGAGAAGGAGGGATCCTCCTGTGCAGAACCTACAGGAATTAACAGACGCACTCCATCTTGAATGGCAACGAATACCACAATGGCGTATCAGTCGGTTGGTGACCAGCATGAGACGTCGTGTCCAGGCCGTCATCAAGGCACAAGGTGGATATACCCGGTATTAATAATGACAGTCTCAAACTCGTGCACAGATGTTAAACTTCGTTTTCAGACACCATTAATGACAATCTAGCCACGTGTGTCAACTGTAGGGCAATAGTTGTCAGTTGTGTCTACGTAACCATATTCAGGCCTCGTTTTCAAGTTCAAACAAAAACATACAGTGTTTCCCCACTATCATAATCAGCATTCCTCTAGTTGCATTATTACCTCATGCACTAAGATGGATGGGTACATAAATGTGTATGCTATTGCTTTCTTCATAGCACATGAATATACCCTCGCATGTGCGTAAAAATAGGGTGGTGCTTAACTTTTGCACAGGTGTATATATATATATATTTAGTAACATTTGTAAACGTAGAATAGCTAGCATTTGTAAACGTAGAATATCTATTTGTAATAATTCAGTTCCAGGAACCTTCCAGAAACTGTAGCTTCATGGTTATCAATTTTGTAAAATTAAAAAGCCTCGGATTTATTTGATTTAAATCAGATTCATTTGATTTAAACCAGGTTTGTTTATTTTATTTTTTTTCAAATTGTGAAAAGCGAATTTCCGCAACAGGTGCACATGTAATTATAAAATTGTGTATTGAATGATTGCTTCACTAAATAGGCTTCCCACCATCTACTTAAATTTAATTAACTAAGTAGTGGAACTAATAACTGTATTACAATTTTAAGCATTTTCTAATTGCACCTAAGTAGGCTTGCAGGATTTTTGCTTTGAAACATCGCGGCAATTTTATATTAAAAATATTGTGTTTTCGATTAAATCGTTGGTCCAAATTCCCAAAAGCACAAATCAGTGTAATCTGATAAGTCACAAAGAGAGAGAGAGAGAGAGAGAGAGAGAGAGAGAGAGAGAGAGAGAGAGAGAGAGAGAGAGAGAGAGAGAGAGAGAGAGAGAGAGTAGCAAGAAAAGTTAATAATAATAATAATAATAATAATAATAATATTAATAATAATAATAATAATAATAATAATAATAGTAATAATAATAATAATAATAATAATAATAAATAAATAAATAAATAAATAAATAAATAAATAGATGAATGGCTAAAAACTGATTTTATGGGGAAATAACAGAATACACAATTTCGTAATTTGGTTCCTGGTTAGGTTTAGATGACCTCAACTAAGTAGGCCTATGAAATGACCGCAAGAAGCTCAATAGAACAAACTATATCAACCAGTCCTCTGATTGACTGTACCCTGCCCAGTATAATGAAGTCAATTTGGAATCTACAGTCATTTAACTCATTTCCATTGGATAATGCTTTTCAGATTCTGCCGTGTATGCCAAGATTTTCATTTTTCAAGCCATTAAAACGGCGCCAATTTAACTTTAACTTTTAATTATATAGAGCTCACCCTATCTACGATGTTTCCCTATTTTCCAGTGTCGGAAAAGCTGAATATTTTGATTCCAAAACAAGCGGCAGAAGTTTTTAACAATTTTATCGAAAATATGTGAATTTACTACGAAAAACAGTGAAATGGCCATATTATTTTTATTATGATATTGATTTCATAGGTCCATAGTGCCTATATCAATGACATTCCCTAATTTTCAGCATTAGAAAAGTCGAATATTTTGAGATTCATTTGACTAAATCAAACTCCTTCCAAAACATTCGGCAGAACTTGTGAAAATTCACATCAAGATTTTGTTAATTTACTATGAAAAAACAGTAATTCATGTTTTACATGTTTTCCCAATATGGCCACCAGCCTATAGTTTTCAGAGGTGGATATTGTTCCATAAACAGTAACAGTCAAATGTTTCCGATTATGACTCATGAGATGCGGGATTGAACGTCAGGGATAAATGTTTATACAACTACCATGCTGTAACAGTCAATTCACTGACGCATTAGCTGTATTACAAAACTAAACACTAAATTATGCCAGGTTAAAATAAATAATCGATTTTTGCTCTATTAAATCGATTTTTCGATTATTTTATTTTCCACTTGATTATATAATAATCGACCATCGCTGAAATATTGATTAACCGAAGAGGCCTAGGTACCATATTGATTAAATAAAGGCATATGCCATTGGAAATACACATTCATATCTGCGTTGCTGTTGGGGTGGCTAAAATTTGAGCTGTAATTCAAAGGTTTACTTGACGATAGAGTTAATGAAGATGGCGATGATGGAATAGTGACGTTCAATGCGTGAACTGTAGTTTACTACAGTTGATTAATGACTAATCTGCTGGTCAAATACACCTACAATTACCTAATCCAAAAATGTTGCGCTCGGCTAACAAATACTCGATTATTGGTCACTACATTTAGCAGACCGAACCTGTGCTGAGAGGTATGTAAATAATTATTGTATGAGCATGCACAGTTTATAGTTGCTTTCAGAAAGTAAGATTTACATGTAAGCAAAATCAACAGAACACAGAGTTCCAGATACAACAATCTGGAATGTTGTTGCTTTATTTTCTTTAATTAGACATGACAACCGAAACAAAAAAGAACAATTATTACACTGCTTGACCTTATTACTAATTGAAATTGCTAACTATAGAATTACAAAGAATTATGTTCGCTGATTATTGCCTCACACTCTGCAACTAAGTATATACTTGGTATTTCCCGAAAGACTCGGGGTCTGCAGTGCAAGAAAGAAAATTATATGGTGATTCGACGGAGTAACTAGCTTGGTTTTCTCAGTGACAGAGGTTTTACCTTGCTATTGTTAGTTTGTTTATCATAGTGCTTTGTGTTGCAATTAGTAATTATTCGACATGTGCCAGTTTTAAGTTGTTTTTTTCTTTATTCACCCAGGCCATTCATACGTGGCGGAATATAAACACAATGAACACAGACGTGAATCGATTACAATTGTACTTATGCACTGCTAAAATGCAACGGAAAAGTACCCACTTCAGATTTTAAATAAACAGGAAATTTTTGACGATTTTCAAATGTTCCTCAATTACATCATAAAAATCGTGAATCTAAAAATAAATCGAACTTCACCATTAAATCAAAAAATCGTGCAAGCCTACACCTAAGTCCAATTTCAGCTTACCATTTATGATGTTTATAAAGGCGCATTGTTCATGTATGCGTATCCACTTCAGAAGCACATGCATCCATGCATCCCTTAACACATGACTGCATTGATGACCCAGGAGAACCACTTGAAGACCCGCGCTACATGACGTTAGTAAGCCCCACTAGGAAGTTTTCTCATAGAAACTGATTTTCAAAATATTTGCTTGGTCGCCCTATTGGATTTTGCATTTACGCCAATTTTGATAGAGATTCTGCCATGTCCCAACGGCCGATGGCATACCAATTCCAATGGATTTCCATCAATCATTCAAAGCTACAGGGAGTTATACCACAGTAAGCGATTTTCATGATGGAATGTATGGCAGACATATTGGATTTCAACCAATGTTGAGAGACTGTCACCATAGATTTTCACGGTTTTTAATAATTTAAGCAAATCTAGCAGTGATATTATATTGAAAACAATATTGAAGGTGGATATTTTGGATTTTATATTTTGCAGTACAATTTTGCTGTAACTGGTTTAAATTGCAATAGCTTTCATGGCTTTAGATTTACCTTATTTTGGCTCACTACCTATCAGGCCCAGGATCCATCAATGCCCTTTGACGCTAGAGAGTTTTGAAATCTTAGAGATAGGTTTTGAGCCATTTTGGTTTTAATAGCGCCTTAAGATTACCGAATGACCATCAAATGTCACAGCATCAATCTCTGGGTATTTAATTGACTGTAAAACAATTGTTTACTGTTCATAGCCGGCAGTAGGATATTAAATTTGGCTCGCTAATCTGGGGGGTTTCATTTAGGTATGACTTTTAAAGTCGCAGATAACAGATAATGGTAATCTAAAGCATTGCCACTACACTTGCACATCAATTGATTTTGGTATGAAACGTATCTTAGTAGATTATGGCTAGGTGGCAGTCTGGCACGTCTGGATAAATAGTCTCAATAATAACTTACAATCTTATTATTAGATAATCTTGTAATTTTACTAAGACAGACAAATTAGCAAAGTGTAAGATGTTGTATGTTGAACTTGTAGATTGTTACAACAAATGTCATTTGCCAGATTAGCAAATCAATGCTGTACTATCTATATGGATCAAATCGGCCTAGTTCAGTAGCTGATGCAGTCATGTAAAGAGCTACACACAGTTGTCAGCTGCATTGGTGAATTCGGGATTTCTAAGTTCTACCATGTAATAATATTTGTTATGGTAATTATCCAGGATCTACCTCTGTTATTTTTAACATGATACGTGTTGGATATTGCATTCACGATACATGTCACTAATATGTATGACGTATATATACATTTTAAAATAATGTATAAAATGCTATAGAAAATAGAGATTCCTATAAATTTGGAAATCTTTCTGGTATGTTCCAAATATTCTGACTTACATCAATTGTAAAATAAGATTTAGGTGTAGGTGTCCAAAATAAAGTTACCTGTAGGTGTAAGAACAATTCTAATCTGTAATGCTTATATGTACTATTATAAAGCTGCCAGCAGCCAGACTATTTAAAAGAAAAGCAGTGTAACGATTCATCTACATTTCGAATTTGGTTAAATTTTAATCCATTGCATAAGTCGTATGTAAAATGATAGTTTGCTGAAAAACAAAGCACATTTCACATGTTTTAAGATTAAAGGCATTATTATTATTATTATTATTATTATTATTATTATTATTATTATTATAAATTCCTCCTGTATAAAGGAGCACCTCCGGATTGGAGTAAAGTGAGTTCTGTAGTCTGAATATGAACGTTTATACACATATGTAGACTGAACTTGTCGAAACTGCATGTAAGTTAATGGTAATTGAGGTGTATAGTCAAATCAGGCTGCGTGCCCATGGACGCTTCTGCTCTCGTTTTAAAACGTTGGTTGGTGGTCGGAGTCTATTATTTCTCGTCGTCTGTGGTGTACTATGTACAGGTAACGGCAGATGATGTTTTCAGCTATTGCGAGGCAGCATTTGCTCATGCCATGCGAGGGTTCAATAAGCAGCATTGCCATCTTTTCACTTGTTGCGACTAGGCGTTTTGTCTGCTCTTGGCAACTACTGCATATTGTTGACTGCAGCAACGAGAGATATTTCATCCTGACATCATGTACGGTCACGCAGTCTACTAGAAAGTGCGAGTATGTCTCGGCATCTTCATGACAGAGTTGACATTCTGGATCCACCTCCTACTGGTTGAAGGCTGCTCTATTAGCCTGGAATATGTATGTACCTGTAAGCAGGCGCATCTGCACCGGTAAGGCCATTATGTCTGTGTGGCTTGTGGAAACTGATGTGATTGCTGGGTTGATAGAGCCAAGCCTGGTGTTCTTAACATGCATGTACCCTAGGTATGGGTAGAGTTTCGCCCTGCGTAGCAGCTTCTCATGCCAGTAGTGAGACACAGCATGCTTGGTGGTCTTCTTCCAGGAGTGCTTGCCGTGTGGGGAATCAAGTAGCACATGGATAGATGGTAAGCTATAGAGTGCTAGCGTCTTAGCAGCTTCACTGAACCAGCTCTTTTTCTCAAACCCCTTCATCGTTAATTGCTGGATGCACAAGTCATGAAGGATGTTGTGTTCATTCGCGCATATATTCCTTAGAAGCGTCAGTGTTTGGAGGTGTATTCTCGCTCCTATAGGTAAGACGCCTAGAAGTAGGTATGGTGCTGGTTGCGCAACTCTGTCCGGAAGCGAGAGAATTTGCTTCAAGGCTTTCCTATAGAAGACTTCCATCAGCTTGATGTCACTTTGTGTCAAAAGTAATGACTCCATTCCATAGATTAGGATTGGAATTACGTATATTTCCATCAGGTAGGAGGAGGTTACTGGGTTTAGTCCGTTAACCCCATGGAGCCCTGCTCCTAGTAATGAGTACATGGCTCTTCTGGCTTTCTTGACGTTAGATTGAATGGTTAATCTACCGCTTATAAGTGAGTTGTCTTTTTGTATACCAAGCTGAGTCGCTGAATCAGCTAGGGGAATTACGCGATCATGGATCAGGAATTTATGTGATACACTGTTGTCATTAGATAGGACTGCACTCTTTGCCGGTTGGAGTTGGTAGCGATGGTCTGAGCGATATTCTGCAGCGATATCAAACAGCCCTTGGAGATTTTCTTCAGTGTTTGCTATGAAGGATATAGCACAGTCATCATTGGAATGAAATTTTTACATTTTTCAATTTTCGACCTCAGCGAGGTTCGAACCCAGCCCGTTCTACGGCACCTATTTGATTAGCGTTTTGGAGGCAAGTAGTCTACCGACTGGCCCACCATACAGAAGACAAAATCTTCTTTCACCGGACCAGCTTTCAAATACCCAACTCACAACCACACGAATTGACTGGAACTGATAGTGTGCATTCCAGACATGCCATATCTCTAGGCACTCGCATGTATGTAGTTCTGGGGTTTTTTTATTGTTAAGCATTAGTTCTAGGAACCCTGTCATTGACGACGCACTTGCACTAGGATATAGCACATTCATGTGCTGGTTGCCCACCGATTTTGTCAATCAACCAGCATTTGATTGGCTGGTTCTTCATGGCAGATAATATATTTCTGGCTCAATATGTGTACGTTTACTTTGCTCAACTACATTTAGAGTATGGCTACTCCCTCGTATAAGGGCGAATTTGACCCCCGGCACATGATACATGGTACAGGACTGGAGTAAATTTTTTTAGATATTGAAGACGGCTGCTTTCTTGGAGAGAAACAACTTAGAGTAACTTAATTTGCAAAATATATACCATGGTGTCTTTTAAAGGATTCCTAAAGAAAAATTAACAATTGATGAGTTTAAGGCTAACTTAAATGTTTAAATCAAGACCTTTCATAACTTATACAATAATTATACATTTAGATAAATGTTCAGATACTGTTTCTCGAGTAAATTTTATGATAATTATATATTCTAACCATTCGAAATACCAGTTTTACATGAAGCTATATAGCCTAAAAAACAAAAACTAAATCAGAAATAACCAAACAAATATCTAGGAGACTCATAGCATATGTTCATATTGCCAGATTGAAATTGACATAACTTAAAATTTGCTTTAATCCATTAATAAATGGTGAAACATGGAGTTAAGTAATTTAATTTGGAAACAACCCTAGTAATCCTTTTCTCTTAAAATAATCTCTAATAATAGGAAATACACTAAAATTCAACATGCGATTGGTGAGTAAATTAGCGGTGTAAATTGATTACTGCTTCTACCAAATATATGCAATCTGTACATAAATATAAGCTGTAGAATTTTGATTTTGACACATGTAAGTGCATACGCCACTGAGTAAGAAACATAACTCATTGCATTACCTTCAATCCACTTATGTTCAAAATATTAAATAGTACGCTTTATTTTGTTTTGGAAACATGTTAAGTTATTACCCAGCTGTACAGTAATAATTTTTTAAGGTTATCAGTGGCATGACTGAATTCAATCAACAAATTCTTTACGGTCTTCGCTCAGAGTGTAAATGGCAAAGGCTGACTTGGCCATTAAAAGATTAAACTATATTGTATTATTATCGTGAAGCCATATTAGTTAACACAACAGTTATTAGTATCATGAAATACGCATGTGCCATATTCTGTATTTCCTATAACAAGGGAAACAATTTTTCTTTATTTTCAGATAAAATAATTTACCTTAATTAGGATATCTTTGACTTTGATTTTATGTTCCAAAATGAAAAGGGTTCTTAAGGTACACCAAGAGACAATCTCCGACTAAAGTTTGTTAACAACACATTCTGTATAAGATTATATTATAGGGTTGATCCAATATAGAGGAGGGTCTGGGAATGGGTCCTTTCCATAGCGGACGATCATTCCCTATGGATGATTTGATAAGAGATGTTCTGAGAAGCATAGCATTCTGTTTCCTACATTATGATGGATAGTGCACTAGGAAATATAGAAAGTGTTTACCCAAATATAGGAATAGTAAAGAAATTAGGAAAATACTGGAAACATAGTATGCTTTACTTGTAACCCTGCCAACAAGTTTAAAAGTATGTTCAGCCATCAAGTTACTCAATAGCTATAAATATGATGGAATGTACCACTTAAGTAATATCTTTTCACGTTGGTACAATAGTACAGAAAAGTTACACGTGGCATAACTCTGCTCTTTGTCATCGAATCAGCCCCTTTGGATAATGCAAATAACAGATGCATATATGGACATTGGGACACGATTTGTATAAATTGCACAAAAGATGGGTGAACATGCTGACAATAATTTACTATTGATTCCAATGGCAAATTTGACCATTGTCCCGTATTATCTGGAACCGAGGTCAGACAGACCAGGAGCATTTTTAGTGATTTCCAGAGAATCTTTGGAAATCCAAGATGACCACCGAAAAGGTTACCAATATCACAATAAAATCCATTGACTCAAATTTGGGTAAAATCAGATCATTGATTAAGAAGTAACTAGCATATTAAGGCAAAGATTTGAGGGCCGATGGATGGACGGTTAACATGACATAAGACCACATCTAGAATTTCAGACCAGATGGGCCACATTTTCACTGTATCCACCCACCAAGTTACGGCTCTAAATATGAAGAAAAGTGCACTGAAAAAATATCTTTCCTCATTGTATCCCATACTGTGGAAAATCTCAAACTCTGATAACTATGATGTTTGAGATCGAATCAGCTTCATTTTCGCAATGCATAAATTAGATGTTAATATGATCATTTTGGCACAACGTTTGTTTCAATCCATCCAGAAATAATAAAACATGCCACTTGTTTATGGTGGACGAACAGATGGCTGGGTGCCAGGTTATGTGTTATTGCTACAGCCTAGTCAGCTGACATGGCTGAGCTAGCAATGCATATCAGTAAACTGATGGATACTCGCCAAAGGCATACCTCGAGGGAAAGCCATAAAATTATGGTCTGGACAAATGTATAGAGGGTAAACCCTAGTTTTAATACCTGCATGATCACATCTCAGTAATGTATGTATAATGCACATAAATAGGCATACGGATGAAGGGATGGATGGGCTGACCAAGTTTTCAATGTGCCATACTGGTAAACCACTAGCAAAACTGTGTACATGCGCTATAGACGAGCTCATGCGTCATCAGAGTGATATGCCATTATTCACTGTAACGAGCAGCACTGAGTCAGTTCCATTTCGACCTCACTTTGACATGGATGTTGTTGACTTCGATCATGATCAGGCAAATCTATCTGGAATGTGGGTAGTCATGACACAGTAACAGTCTTGTTTCAGGAGTATGTAGGTTCTACAACCAGTAACCTAAAACGAATACTCAACATGGGCCAACAAACATTCAATACCAAGTTAAAATATCAACTTTTGAAGCAGTTTTTTAAAGCTTAAAAAGTTCTGATTTGCACCCTGAATACAATGTTACTACATTTCCTCATTCAGTGAAGGATGCTCTTCTGAATAACATTTTGTCTACGGATATATGTAGCCCATTGTATGTACTAGGTTAGTTTTCTAGCCGTAGTTTCGGGAAATCGTGTTGCTTTTCCCTATTAATGTCATCCAGCTTTTGTGTCATCTATAACAACATACTGACTGATTAGTCTAACACGTGGTCATTCTATTTGAATGTCTGTTTCGGACCCGTATCATGCCTAGTTAATTTTTATGTCTTCCTAATCACCGATTGCAGTATGGAATTTCAGTAACCGGCCATAAGCCAGGTATTAAATCCGACACATGGCAACTTTATCAGTGTGGCAATCTCACACCGCTAATCTCTGTACATGTCCAAATCTCCACAGTTCTAATACTGAACTAAATTGTTGCAAAGGTTTTAACCCTTTTCAGCTATAAATGCCTGGTATCCCAGATCCAAATATTGACGTAATCAATAAAACAACTGTTTGTCCCACTTTAACAATATTATTATTTTAACCCACACATTATTACCATTATCCATATATTAACTAATATCCAATGCAACTTATCTTGGCTTTTGGGAAATAAAGGTAGTTTGGCATTTGCGAATCATTCTACTTTGTCACGACTGCTGGTACCCCTCATATGGGATGGGAAAAGGAACTGTAAGGGAGATCTGAGGGGAGTTGATGCGAGCATGAGCTAGAGTGAGGATGTAGAGATAGGGATATAAGTTGGTAGGCCAGCAGGCATGTGGAGAAAACTTATACCACGAGAACTGTTGCTATATAGGAATCATCGTGTTTGTGAATCAGTAACATTTCGCCCGTCTCTTAAAAGCAACCTGTTTGTGAATCAGAAACATTTCAGCTGTATATTCTAACTACTGTGTTTGTGAACCAGTAACATTTCACCTGTCTCTTAGAACCAACCTGTTTGTGAACCAGTAACATTCCACCTGTCTATAAGAACCACCGGCTTTGTGAACCGCTAACATTCACCTGTCCATTAGAACCACCGTGTTTGTGAACCAGTAACATTTCACCTGTCTATTGGAACCAACGTGTTTGCGAACCAGTTACATTTCACCTGTATATAAGGACCACTTCATTTCGAACCAGTAACATTTCACCTGTCTATAACAACCACCGTGTTTGGGAACCAGTAACTTTTACCTGTACCTAAGAGCCACTAAGTTTGAGGATCATCATAGAGCGCCACATCTTCGTGGGGATTGTGGAATCTCTATTGTCACAAATTGGTTTACTACGTGACACCGGGTCTTATGTTCCACTTCCAATTGGATTACTGTGTGTTAGGCCATACTGTGCCCTATGGGGTTTTTTCATTTGATTAGGCGTTTATTACGTCACGTCGAGTTCTATGTTCCGCTTTCAATTGGATTATGTGTTTATTAACCCATACTGTGTGTCAGGTGCTAGTTCCATTTGGATTACCCTATTAGTGCTTATTTTCACGCATGATCACATCTCAGTAATGTATGTATAATGTACTATATACCATCCTCGTATCATATTGTTCTGGTAAAAAAACAGTGGCTTTTCATACACACATCATACATGCACATACATTCTATTGCATAATAGTTACTCTTGAATAAATTCTCAATACCATTTAAATAAGTATTGTTTTGTGGTCTATCAGCAACTCGTGATCAACTGATATTGATCATACATCGGATATATTCATGTGAGTGGATATTTGAACTCTGGAGACAACCTAAATCTTAAGACTGTAAATTGTCGGCGAATCTTCCCTTAGATACATGCCTGGGTTATTGATGTTTGGTCACATGAAATAATCATGGTCATTTCTGCTGTGTGCAGATAGGGGCTCGTGACCTGTATTTAGCATTTGTATGTGAAATGGCCAAAGAGATAGATCAGCTCAACAAGAGAGAGAGAGAGAGAGAGAGAGAGAGAGAGAGAGAGAGATCCTGACAGGGATGGGTTACATATAGCTTAGTTAATGTTTGGCACAAAAATCGATAGGGTTCTTCGGACCACCAATGACAAGCTGCCTTACCAGATTCGCAATGTTCTCGTCAATAGAACTTGCGTTTTCATCCGGAAACGCAATATTACATAGTTAATTAGGTCTCCGTGACCTTTGACCGTTTGACGCCAAAATCTATAGTGTTCTTCGGACCAGCAAGGACAAGCTCCCACAGCAGATTGGCAATGAATGATCCCTTCAATGAACTTATCATCCGGAAATGAAACCCGAACGGACGGACGGACAAAGCATTTATATATTTATATGGGGGCATAGTAAGACATCACTATTACTGTGTTAGGAAATCTTCTTAAATCAGAAAAAATGGTTTGTCTGAAAGTTGTTAAAATTACAAATTAATCAGATTTAGTTAGATCCAAGGCTAACAATGGCGCCTTACAGATTACGGTGGAGATCACTGCCCATATAGCTAAATAATGCTTTGACCTGTGCAAATGAGTATTTTGGATAGTGAAGGTTCTTGAATGAGATCCACAAACTGGTCAGAGACTTGTGTACAAACATTATAGCATAATCTATAAGTGCCATTTCATAGCATGAGCATGGACGGCCACCCATATAATAAGGGTACAATATTAAATCATGACCGAGTTGTTCAAAGCACATCCAATATTAACTCTATTTGTCATCTTACATAATCCAGACATAGCATAATACATAATTAGAGCCTTTGGCTCAACTCATTTGGCAATAAATACTTATCCATGTTCATCCTGACTTACTTGGCTAAGCCCCAATTAAGACTTTTTTTTTAGTTTAATACTTTATATTAATGCTCAAATTTGTTCCAGAATATTTTGATTTTCTCATAGAAAATGTTAATTTGCAGACCACGAGATGATTTTTTGACAAATTTACCACTGGAATGACTGGCTCAGTTATCGGGCCAGTCATTCCAATAGTAAATTTTCAAAATTAGCCTCCTTGCCAGTCATTGGTCTGCAAATGAACATTTCTCAAGATCCCTGCAAAAGCTATTTTCGCCGACATGGGTGTTAAATGGATTAATGGTCAGGATTAGTCAACTTAAGCTTTTAATGGCCACGATTGATCAAGAAAATTTGCTCACTGGCCGTTTTTCAGTCCGACAAGATTATTTTTTTTAATCATCACAAGATTAATTGAGTGGCTTGCTTATCAACTTATCCAGCTATTCCAGTCAATTTTCAAAAACGTTCTTCGCTTGGCCAGCAAATAGACGTTCTTCATGCTATATAGTGAACAGGATTCATAGACCTGCAGAATGAAATTCTATGCATTGTCCATAAGTAATTTATCAATTTCCAGACCAATTTTATTAAGCCTCAATCAGTTTCCATTTCAAAACAAAATTCTGCATAAAACTCACGATTAGTAATTTAACATACGTCCACAATGGTCCCAATTTAATTTTTTAAATCATAATTATTTTTTACTCAACAGTGGTTTGTTTGTTGTATACATAGCCATAGTACAGAGCAACAACAGTAATGAATATTGCTGACTATTTTGAAAGGAATTTCGTTGAAATGAGTCATCTAATTTACTTTTAAGATGACTGAAAATCGGGGATTATTTAAAACATAGACCCTTCTATATATATTCCAAATTTTATTTTAAAATCTCAAGTAGTTTTTACACAGCAGTGGTTTTAGACAAGGTATATAGCAACAACGGGTAATAAATATTACTGACTATTTGAAAGGGATTCCGTTGAAATGTATATATCTACTTGACCGATATGCCTGAAAATCGGGAATTATTTATACCATGCGCCCTTCTATATATGTTCCAAATTTTATTTAAAAATCTCAAGTAGTTTTTTACGTAACAGAGGTTTGTTTGAATACATTGAGCCGTCAGCTCGTGTTTACATGTAATAGCTGCGCTGGTCTTTTTGCCATGCTGCTGGCCGCACCAGCCGCTCCGCTCCGTAGTCCGTAGACAGAGGTAATAGTGGAGTATCGGGCTCAGCCCGTAATACATCATAAAAGATGGCAGCGCCCGTAGACATTCTTCAGACTACATGCATTTTTCAACCTATTCCAATAGTTCCTGGTTTGTGAGCGAACCAGGCGATAATACCCGGGGAAAAACAGAATTTAGAATTTCTAAATCAGTTTCCGATGGCAGTGCATTTCATAGAATATAAACATGATGATGATGATGATGATGATGATTTTGTAGCAGAAAATACATATTGGAGATAGCAGGCTAATGATCTGTGACTACCCAGTGGCTCATAAATAAATGGCACCGTTATAGAATAAACAAATTGTTTTATCATATAACGGCACTGGATACACGCCATTATTTCGAATTATCTGCCAAATTAGGAATTTACTAGTACTATCAACGTGGAAATTGATCTTTCTAAATGCGCGGCCATCATGTGTGTTCTAAATAAATTGATGTAATATACCTTTTATAACCGCGGGGATTATAAACCTGGCATTTATCTCGTTGCCATTAGACGCACATTAGCATTAGCTGCCTATAATCACAGCTACCTTTATTTGAACGGCATCCTGTATAATTATCTTTGGATTTTCTATCCATCGGTAACAGCTGGTACATGTTGGGTAATCAGTCATCCTTTCTTCCAAAATAGCTGATGTAGTCTGAGCCACACCATGCATTGTAGCTAGAAATCGATTTTCCTATGGCACACCAGCTGTGAGGGATGGGTATAAAATTAGGTCATAACATCTACTGTTCCGAACATGAAATGTGTGAGAAGTGGGAAAACTGCGTGTTTCTGACATGACCATCATTCATAATAAAGCATTTCTTGGATGTCCTAACCATGCATGATGGCGCTCTCCACAGCGGCCCACAATTTGATGATAATCTGGTAACTATCTCGTGCTAAGTGACTGTTAAGAAATATACTTCGACATTCCAACAGTACTCGGGACTTTATTCATATTTTATGTTATCGGAAAATGCAAATTAACATCACATTATTCAGATTTCACCGGAGCAAAAGATCCGGAAAAGTGGCACCATTATGTGTTATTCTGTATGAACATCACTGGGTTTGACATCGCCATTTGCATCTACAGCGTAGTAACATTATAAACATAACCCAAGCAGGCACTTTATCTGTTCAATTATTAAACAACTTGTCATCTTTAATATACAGTACTTCATAAATTGCACTATGGATATATGCATTCTCTGAGTGTATTTTCAAGCACTTATCGTCTTGTTCGAGTGTCTAGATTTGAATATGCCATGCTTTGCAGACAAGATACATCATATCATCATTCTTTGGGTTTACTTTATTTACTTTATTGTCGAGGAAACATACACACACACATATATTTATATATATATATATATATATATATATATATATATATATATATATATATATATATATATATATATATATATATATATATATATATAAATATATATATTTGTTTATTTATCATATAAACAAGCATTCTAGCCCGTTCCATATTTTTCGATATGAGCACACGTGCCATATTCAAAGGAGTATTTTCATTGGCTGTTGGGTGCGCAACCCATTTAAATCGACCAATTAAAACAGCGATTGATGTGAGCGTGACCCGTAGGGATTACTACGCGGTACTGTTTTACTACGATTTGTTTACTACGATTTGTCATTCATGAAACGTCATCGTAAAATGTCATCGTTTGACAGTTTATCAGTCGGCAGTGAAGTAACGATTGATGGCAGTGGCTATAATTTTCAATGACCAGTTAAAATACTATTTAACGGCTGACATCGCCAGATTTTGTGTTTGTCACTATATTTTGCTGCGCATTCAGTATCTGTTATCAAGTAGTGGTGCGTCACAGCGGCGGTATCGATTTCACGAAAATCAACAATGAGAAATCAGATAAAAGTCACATCAGAAACTATTAGCAAATATTTCAAAATTACAGTTTATATGATAAATAAAATCCCAAACTCCGTCACTTTATATATCACTATTATGAACCTCGTTGAAAATTATCAATTTTGCACTCACTTGCTCGTGCAAATTGATAATTTTCAACTCGGTCCATAAGAGTGATATGAAATGTGACCTCGTTCCAGATTCTCTATATATGTAGATTTGCTACATCTTCCTCATTGAATGTTAGATTTTTGACGACTATTACTAAAGGTAAGACGTATCTGCATCTCATTGCTTATTGGTCATTTCTGGGACTGTATCTTTATGTACCCAGAAGCTAATTTAGTCGAGACTTATATCTGAATTAGCTGTTGAAATTTCCCCCACTGGCGTGGACATCATTGTCAACATATTTGGGTTCAAGATATAGATACCAGGATGTTCAAGCCCATTCCCAGCCAATGGAAGGATCCGATTTGTCCGATCTGTCACTCACGCATTTTAAATTACAACCAATTGCCTCCCATGTTAGCTGACGTCACAATTATAATGACGTATAGCTTCGTTGCGAAAATCGAACTTTGTCATGAAGTGTGCGCATTGTATGTCTTTGATGAATTTACAATTTACTAAAGAGTATGTCAAATATTTTGAAAGCTGGGAGTTGTCCCAGTCAAATTAGTTTCAAAATATTCAACAACTTACCTGTATGTACCTTGAAATTATGATTCTGGGAATTCAGGATTTAAATTATATAAATTGACTTCAATACAATTCCAAGAGGCTTAGCAAGAAATTGACGCAGGATAGCGTGAAATGGATTCTACTCGTTCTATCTTTCAGGACTGGCGCATAGCCTACTTACCCCATCTACGCATACCAACTGTATGTTATTATTGTAATCATTTGAATGATAGCCATGGCTTCAATAATGGCAGGTGCTATACCTGGTCAGTCAGGTAGCAGTTACACATGCCCATTACCAGGCTAGCTTCACACATCATCAGTTCACTCTAGTTAGGTGCTCTAATCTTGTCAACAAGTAACATTCTTACAAATAGGTTTCCGCCTGAATTGAGTCTCGTCTCGAGGTTTTACAGATGCCGTCTTCAGAGCATTGTTGAAGTGTGTCCGTTTTTGGAAACTTGGAAAAAGATAGATAGAAATGCTAGCCTGTCTGTCTTTTGCAAATGAAAGAAGGTCCATTTTAAACGCCTAGCTTGCCTCAAGACGACGTTGTTTCATGATATCCCTAGCAGCACATCAAATAGTGATACTGACTAATTCTTCGGATGATTCAAATTGAAACAACACAAACATATAATGGGGAATATAAACAAAGATTGCTGCCCATGTAATATTAACAATTATATTATCACAGTTAATAACACAACTGAGTATGTTCATAGGTTGTCCCGCCGAAAGTAATTTTATATTGACCAATCAATTCTCGCGGCATTGGAGATCACTACGCCAAAGTTCAGCGCTAGTGACGCACGTCATGGGGTCCATTTTTGCGACTGGCGCGGTCAGTGAATTTGTTGACTTGGTTTGAACAACGAATTTGGTTTGAACAAGAACCGGGTAAACGGGATTTATTTGAATTAGGGATGTTTGACGATCATAATTTCGTGGCAATAATCTGAACCCATAAGCATTCTAAATTGAGTTAACTTCAGCAAATAATTCAGACGACCGCGTAGGCATACACGAAAAAGTATTGACGATATTTCATCATTTAAAAAAGTTGTAAAAATTAGATGGCCGCCGCACATTGATGTCTTCAATCACAAAAACGAGCCCATGGTCAACGATAGTGAAACAATAACGCCTGTGGCGTCACATAGTATATAGGATATTGTGTCAATGCATATCGTCGTTAGGTATGAAAAAAAATAGTCTTTGATTGGTGCAAATGTTTCTCATAGTTCGAATTCCAAGTGCCATATTTTTCGGCGTAAGGTTCGTGCAACATGATAATTTTCAACTAGGTTGATAATATTGATACTAAATGGGACCTCGTTTCAGATCCACTACTTATCTGCACGCCGAAGTTCCTCATTTCTCAGTGAATTCCGCCAATGTTAACCATATTACATTTGTCAACAACATCGTGAGTATGGATAGGCAACGTCCATCTTTGAACAATCCATGTCTTCAGACCTAGACCAGCTATGCCACATTTGTTCTTACTTCATCCATTTAATGTCTCTTACAACTGTCTATTACCTGATGACTATGAAGATCAACATTAACCAGGAATCGGCTCGACAACTCGCGATGCCAGATCTTAGCCCACAATCGTTTCCACCAGACCAACGCTGGCAAATGATTAATGTTGTGGCTCATATATGACTGTGTAGGATACATACACTCTTCGGAATTCCAGCACAACACGATCAGCACATGTAAAACACATTCCACATGCATTTGACACTCTTTTTCTAGTCCCGAGCCCAAATGGTTAGAGACCGTGTATCAAGAATCGCACAGTGAGTATCGATTGAACAGATCCACCCTCAACTCATAATACGATGGACCTTTCCAATTTATCCATTCATTATATGACGTCAAAATCAACTACGTGACGTGTATGATGACGGCATAATCATAACGTCATGAATGATTCGAAATAGTCCGTCTTTAACGCTTAATAGTTCGAAACATTGTACGAATTGTATGTCTTTACTATTCAATAAACATTCTGTTGAATATTTTGAAACTAATTTGACTGGACGCTGTTGCTGCCATAGGCAGCATCAATACCCAGTCAAATTAGTTTCAAAATGTTTAACAGATTACCTGTATAGGTTTCTGGAAATTGATAGTTAGGGAGTTCAGGGATCGAGCAATCCCATATGAGCGAGGTGTGGGTGGAGCTTAGCTAGTCATGGGAGGGGCATAGCTAAAACTTGAACGATCTATTATGGTATTCATTAGTGATTTACAAACGTAATATTCATACAAATCTCAAATTCTAAAGTACTTTGCAAAATGTTTGCTGCCTAATTTCTTCTTTAAGGATTTTAGTTTAATGTCTTTAAAAATTCGGATTTTAATTTTACACGATTTTTCAATATTTTCAGTTTCATATCTTAGAAAATCGCTTTATTATATCGCGATACGATATATCAGAATATCGAAAAATCGCGCACCCCTAGTTACAGATGTGATGGCTATTGTAAAACGTATCGATCTCCTTGTCTAAAAACAATCTTCATAGAAGCGATACACGAGACTGTAAAGAAAACTGTTGTAGATGCTTCAAATGCTGATCGCGATGAAGACAAAGATGGAGATGAGACAGATGTTGTACTTGAAAACGTTTAGATGACAACTAATATTAACTATCACATACTTAGATATAATGTTCCACTTTTTCGCCATTTTGCTTCAGTAAGCCCTATGGCAGTAGCAGCACCCAGTCAAATTAGTTTCTAATTATTCAAGAGAAAAATTCATTAAATAGTGAAGACATACAATTCGTACAACTGATAGATTATTTCAGGTTCATAACGGAGTATTGTCTGCCAATTATGATTGTGATGCCAACCTATATGTGACCCAATTTAATAATGACGTCAATACTTGAATGGCAGATTGGATTCATTAATTAACTAAACATTTAAACGATACAACTCTAAGTGGGCGGGCTGAGATCGGAAATATGGATGCAGGAAGTTTCCCTGTAAGAATACTGGTGAATATGTTGAAAACATGTCAATCACTATGAATGCTTTAGGTATTTCGATTATAAGCACATTAAAACAGATTGTTTAAATATAAAAGACATTCATTACGATACAGGAACTAGAGTCTTCGGATATATTCATTAGCAGGTCAAGGGCTATTTATCGAAATTTACCACTGGAATAACTGGCTCGATAATCAAGCCTGACAGTTCTGTAGTTAGTTTATTTAAAATGGACTTCTCTTTGCCTGCTGACAGTGTGTAGATCGCTAAACCTTCGCAATCAAATATGCTGTCTTGACATATGAAATTTGATGGCGTAGTTTTAACCTCCTAGATTTTACTAGCAGTATATGGATTTAACCATTTAACACTTAAGCTGGCCAAAATGGCTTCTGAAATATTCTTATTATCAGAACAAGAGAAGAGTATTTTTAAACGTCTACGCATTCAATTGGTAAATCTTCAAAAGTAAGCTCCTCTTGAGCTGCAAATGGACATTTTGATAAAATTGGAATTTTTAAATCAGATTTGAGAATTAAAGGTTGGATGTATACACTCCGTGACGTCTTTTAAGAGAAAGATTGAACGACTATGTTCTCTATTGATAATGGCTTGTGAGAATGCTAGTGTAGCTTGGTGATAATTAACTCGCTAATGATGCACTAGCTTCGTGAGTATTGGCAAGTGCACTGCCCTTGAGATTTATGCCAATTTGACCCAGGACACCACCGTGACACGATTACCATTCATGAGGCGACCCTAGCTGGACTGACTCCGGTATTGTAGACATTAGCTCAAGATTCTGAACCTATTGAAATTCTTGTAGATATATACGCGTACGGCATGTTGCTGGCATGCACGAGCAGTAGTTCGTATCCTACCTAGTCTCTTGTCTGTATGAAGTGCCTTGCATCGATATCCTTGGAGCTCATCGGTTGAGATAGTAATGTAGCGCAAACCATCATCACATATAATGGTGGAATAGTTTCCTTCTCTAGCTGTCATGATGCTGTCATAACAAAGGTGCTGTATTGCTCAATGATCTTGAAGACTATTTTCCCTTTCCATGTATGTGATTCACTGTGTCACAGTATGTAGGACTGAATGTAGCCAAAGTTATTGGTTTTTCACGACCAGGTATATTATAAATACGTTGCAATAGCACATTCCTCTGTTCATTAGTGCCCATGGACTTAGCTGCATGGGAACCAAGGTCTGCATATTTACGGAAGGGGAGCACCATCATATCAGTGTCCTTGTTAGAATGTGCACTTTGTTGCTTGATTGATTGTTACAAACAGCATAGGCATGAAGCACCATACGTATGTATTCCCCACCCCCTCTACGTGCTGCGCATGTGTTGCATTGTAGGCACAAAATCTGTGTTGCTGTAAACCTGCAACTGTGTTGCTGTTACTTCGGCGTCCTACACAATTTATTCACATTGGCAGCATAGAAATGTTTTAATGAGTCCTTTGTCTCCTTGCTCGCTATGAACATTCGGGCGTCTAATTGGCATTGTGTCAGTAGCATGAAAACATTTTGTAGCTGAGTGCGAGACAATATGATGGCAACTAATAGCATCTCTAAAGCGTATCTGTTTGTCATAAGTATCAAAGATTGAATGACAACCACATGATTTTTACACTTAAGATCAATGACTGAGGCAAAAAGCTTCTCCTAGAGTTCTACATATCCTCCAGTTTTAGTCATACCCCGCCCATCTCTAGCTAAGCTCCACCCACACATAGCTCGTGTTGTGATCTATCGATCCCTGAACGCCCTGACCATCATTTCCCAGAAATCTATATAGGTAAGCTGTTGAATATTTTGAAACTAATTCGGCTGGTAGTCAAATTAGTTTCAAAATATTCGGCAGATTGTTTATTAAATAGTAAAGCCATACAACTCGTACAACGTGTCGGACTATTAAACATTAAAAACTGTATATTTCGAATCATTCATTACGTACTGATTATGACGTCATAATACGTGCCACTTAGTTAATTGTGACGTCATGACGGCAGATGGTCGATGGATAAACGGGAAAGGTCGATGGATAAACGGGAAAGGTGAATTGTCTGACTGACATGATCTGATGAACTAGTACCACAAGATGACTGCTCATATATGTCTTTGGGTTGGTGATACTAAGTGTCGTTTGAACATCTGTCGGGTGAACTGGGTCAGCTCAACTTTCAAGTACATGAATAATTATCTCTTGTTTGTACATGCTACTAAAGAATCACATTCATGGTTTAAGAAGGCATAGATACATTGATCAACAAATTATTCCAGGATGTGTTGTCAACACTTCACGTTTAAAATATCATGTGCAATGTACTTTGATATAACAGCATTTGTCATTAGATTCTTAAGATCTGGGGCTTTGTCATTAAATGGGTTACATTGCTCCAAAACTGTTTTCGATGTTAAAACAAGCTTCTTCTGTCTAGATAATTTGGGTGGTGATTGCTGGTGGTGGTGATCTGTAGTTTGTCTTTTGCATGTCTTTCATACTGCCAGTCTCTTTAACAAGGCTGTGATAGCAGAGGTGTAGCTGGCATGGTTGTTACACTTTGCACCCCTCTTTCGCCTTTCAGCACTTTGCTAAGAGACTCCTGCCATTGATCCACATCAGTCCCCATGAATGGGACGTTATTTCTCGTCAGGACAGCTTCACCACCAGCAAACCTGGTCCATATGTCAAGAGCTGTTTCCTTACACTCACGTTACACATACAATGATCATGTTTTGTGCATAACCAAGCAAGCAATAGGTATTTACATTCATTTTCACGAGAAGATAGAAAGAGAAGAATGTGTAGCTGTCTGTTTGAGCGGATGACGTTTACGTGTGCCGTCTGTTATGTTCTATATTCGGATATCCCTACACTTGGTTGGAGCACCCGCACAGCAGTGTGGTAACCGTTGATAATTTCTTAACTGTCCACGAACACGATTGAAATGTTTTTACACACGGCTGATTAATAAAAAAATATATCATACATCAGCAAAAACTTTCAATCAAGGTGCAGTGTAGAATAGATCAGAATGCGCGGAAATGTGCATCTGAGGGGAGAGCGTGCATATATGCAGAACACCCAGACGAACAAGTGTTATTTACACTACCGATCTGTCTTTTGCGCTAATATTGGCTTATTTCTGCGACTCCTATTTTTACGGCGCATGCAGTCCACGGTGAACGCTGTAACATAGTCTACTCGCGATTAATTGTATCGCGTTACTCAGCTCTGGGTCATTTGGAATAATGAGTCAATCAGCGAAGAACAGTCTGTGATATCTATAATGATGCTAATGTTAATCAATATATCTTCTTTCTTCTTTTCGTTCACTGATCATACCGCCAGTCATGTAAGTGACTATCGACATGATCATAAGCGTTAAGTGCGTGGATCCATGGTTTATTAGAGTGCGCCGTGCGGCCTGGAACCTCCGTCTTCAGCACTCGAGGTTTCTGTCAGGGTTACCTCACCCTTACCTCC
>CM067371.1:26500-97500 GCA_034401795.1 Chaetoderma sp. LZ-2023a
TTTGAATGACTCATTGAGCAGGTATTGACTACCCTGCAATGGGAAATCTGTCTCTGTTACATCGACGACGTAATAGTTTTTGGACCTATGTTTGAGCAAACTTTAATAAATTTGGACACCATGCTTTCCCACTTCCACACGGCTAATTTGAAACTCAAACTCAAGAAATGTCATCTCTTCAGACAGAGTGTCAAGTTCTTGGGACACATCATATCCGGTGATGGAGTGGCTACACAGCCATCAAAAACTAAGGCAGTAGCAGCGTGGCCTCGGCCCTCTTCAATTACGGAGACACGAAGTTTCCTTGATTTATGCCAGTACTATCGCCATTATATCTGACATTTCAGCGAGATTGCTTCACCCCTCTACCAGATCACTGAGAAGGATCGACCCTTTGCGTGGACGAGTGAGTGTGAAGGCTCCTCCCAGGCGCTGAAGGAACTCTTGACGACTGCCCCGATTCTTGCTCACCCTAATCCAAACCTCGATTTCATCTTAGACACTGATGCATCAGCTTTCGCTATCAGTGCAGTTCTATCACTGGTCACCGAAGATGGAACAGAGCAGGTGTTGGGTTATGGTTCGCGTACTCTGAATAAAATGGAGAAAAGATACGTAACCACCAAGCGAGAATTATTGGCGGCGTCAATTTCGTCAAATATTATAAACACTTCCTGTATGGGCGCCCTTTTACAATCCGTACAGACCATGCCTCACTACGGTGGCTCAGGAACTTAAAAAATCTGGAAGGCCAGGTAGTGAGATGGCAGGAATCCCTGCAGGCCTATAACTTTAACGTTGATCACTGTCCCGGCAAATTGCATGGAAATGCTGATGCCTTTAGCAGCATTGGCGCGGAGGCTGAACACAAAGAGGCCGACACCGTGACACAGTCAACACAGCCATCTCCGGAGTTCCCCCGAATTGAGGTGCGTAGAGTGGAATCCGGAGAAAATCGCACACCACCAAACAACAGACATGCAGACACGAAATATATATGCGTGGATTCAGGAGGGGGTACGTCCTCCTAAGGAATCGGTGACACCTTTATCCGCCATGGCTAAATATCACTACCAACGGTTCGAAGAATGTCAATTAATAAATAACGTTCTGTACATTAATGACCGTTTGGTAGTTCCGGAAAGCTATCGAGAACTTATATTGAAACAACTACACAATAACGCCGGACATTTGGCCGTGGAAAGGACTGTTTCGCATATCAAACTGAGATTCCACTGGATCGGGATTCGCGATATTGTCAAGGCATGGGTTGCCAAATGTATCCCGTGCCAAAGAGGTGCTGTTGGCCAGCACCATATCGCACCATCTCAAATTAAGATTGTTGGTGCACCGTGGGAGCGAGTGGCTATCGACGTGCTCGGACCCTTGAATACGACGGATGATGGAAATAAATACATCCTTGTATTACAAGATTATTTTACGAAGTGGGTAGAAGCATTTGATTTGCCAGACCACGAGGCACCCACCGAGGCGGAGGTCTTGGCCAGCAATGTGTTCTGCCACTTTGGTATGCCTTATGAGTTGCACTCTGATAAAGGAAGTAATTTTGAGAGCCGGCTCATATCAGAGCTCTGCAAATTATTTCATATCGTCAAAACATGGACAACTCCGTACCAACCCCGGAGCGATGGGATGGTAGAGAGATTCAATAGAACTCTCATGGAGATGCTTACCAAGGAAACACGCCTTGCCTGTAGAGATTGGGACCTACGGCTCCCGTATGTACTCATGGCCTACCGCACTTTGGAACATTCAAGCACGGGCTACATCCCTGCTCGGTTAATGTTAGGCTGGGAATTAGCCTTACCCCTGGATCTGGCCATGCCACGAATACCCGGGGATAAAATTTCACCATCTCTCTATGTTGAACTCTTGCAGCAAAGGATAGAACAAGCCCATGAGATAGTGAGAGAAACACTATCCACTGCAAACCGGTAGCAAAAGAAATGGCATGACCGGAGAGTGCATGGAGATCCATATGAAGCAGGAAGAATGGTTTGGGTACACGATTCACGACGGTCTGCAAACGTGCCAACTAAACTGAGTTACCAGTGGAAAGGCCCATATGTGGTAGTAGGTAAGACGTCGGACGTGACCTACCGCATCCGTGCTTCGGATGGCCTGACCTCAGTCATCCACTTCGATCGACTTAAACCGTGTGTCAGTGACGACCCAGCACCAGAGCTCGGACTGGGCGTTTCTCATGACACCAGTACCCAGACAGATATTTCTACAGAAATTAGTATTCCCATGATTAGCGCAAAGCACCATGGTGCTAGTTCAGCCCCAGTTCTGCCAAGCCAGAACGTGGGTGAACAAGCGGTTAATGCTGACGACGATGACGAGCTACATATTCGCCCTCTCCCTCCTTAGCGCATGTCTACTAGGTCAGGGAAGTCATATCTGAAGAATGTTGTGTTTGTTTTGTCCAAGAGACTGGATGGAAAAGTCGTTCCTCCGATCTCTTCCCATTCCCACCCACTTCATGCTATGCCCCCCCATCATAGAGTTACCACAAGCGGAAGTTGAGGCTGACCCAAGCCATGCTTCCTGAATATCATGGAAGTGAAGAGGCTGGATGAAGCCTTAGCGTGTCTAGAACCGCAGAACCGTACAACAAGGTGTACCCGACCACCTCCCGAAAATGCCAGACCAAGTCCCTCCCAAGCGGCACCCATATCCATTGCCGCACCAACACCCCAAATCCAACTGGCGTCCCTTATCCACACACCAAGTTCGGACATCACCAGCCCAGTCCAGTTCACACTCCACTCGTCATCTGTTGACCATCAATCATCAGGTATGAGAGAGACTGCTGTAACAGAGGAGGTGGCATCCCGCACCGCACCAACCAACATTACCCCCACGGTGGGCAGGGAAGCAGCCTGTTCAGCAGACTCTCGGCTCGAATTTTCCCAGTGTCTAAAAACTACGACAGGACACCAACCGTCGTGTAACGGAAGATGACCACATCCCCTTATCCAAAGGCCGACCCACCCAATAGGCCTACCATACTCCACCGTGAGCAGTCAGAACATCACACAACAGACAGAACGTCAACACTTACAAAGGACACACTTGCCTTCAAGACTGGATGCGTCAATTCATCATTGCGCCTACATCACATACTTGCTCAGTTATGCTCAGCATAACGGAGACATTCAACATCGGCAACAACAGCATTTAGCAGCACCTACCGGTCTTAATTAATTACCGGTAGAGACATAAATATTCTCACAACAAATTCCTCCTGCAAACTACACCTCCCGCAAATAACAACAGACTTGGCGTTCACCAGCGTGGAAAACTGGAATGCACCCACTTCGCTTATAACATTGGCATCATACAGCAGCCAGGACATGCCGACAACAGCATTATCACCAACAGAACGCAGCCAACAAATCTCCCGCACACACCTTCTTATCCAGTTATGGGAGAACTGATCATATGGATATCAGGAATGCACTACAGCCATCTACAGTACACGCCACGGGAGGACGTTTGTCCAATGATCCTCCCTCTCCCCCTTTTTCTCCCAACGTTGTACGTGTACAGCTAAACTACATACTTCATCTACATGTAATAACAGTCAATATTGTTAAGAGAGCAAGATGCCCGCAATGTCGTCAGTCACGAGTGAGATTTTGCCACCGAAAAGTTGAATTCGACAATGGTGCGATCAAAGTTACGACAGCATCCAACATGTCATCTTCGCTCTAAAGTAACTCTGTCCCACCCACGGGCTCGGCCATTACAGAGTGGAACACCCACAGGGTTCGATAAAGTTGACATTCACGCCGCAACCCTCCCCTCCCACACCTAGTGGCCATAAACACGTCACCATCACCACAGCGCAAGTAGCATCCACAGAGAACTGGTCACGCATAACAGATTCAAATCATCAACATGACAGAAACATAGACACTCAAGTTGACTGTATTCACAATCTCCGAACGATGGCATTGTAGTCGTAAAAATTGTGGCACACATGTTTGCGAGTTGTACTGTAATTTAGCCCTTACTAAAATGGTACAAATGTGTTTGGTCTAAGCCGGGACGGAGCTAGTTCTACCCATTGAGGAGAATGCTTGGCCAACCCTCCTGCTCGGAAAACACAGCTATCTTGACGGAATCAGTAACGTTGATCCACCGCATGCATAGATCTGTTTAAACCATGCATAAAAATTACTTGCAACTTTACTGTTAAATTTTATATTAAGAGCACAACTGCTCTACCATGCTACAAATCATTAGTGCATGGTCCGGTAAAGCGGCATCAAAAATCCTGCAGTTCTTCTTCTTCTTTTCGATCGCTGATATCACAATTGGAGAGCCGTTCTCAAGATGAAATCTGCGGTTTTCTGCAGTTCTTCCACAGGCCCATACAGCTTTACAAGAAAAGAGGTTGACAAGGGGCAGATCTCTTCTCTCAGCAGCTGATACGTACTGCAACATTGAAGTATGTGCTCTGTGGTCTGTTCTGCTTCTCCACAAGGACAAGCGGGTGATGTCGTAAGGTGGAACCGCCTGTACATGTGTTGGTTTAGTCTGTTGTGTCCAGTTCTGAGACGAAAAATGGCCACTTGCTCTGGCCTCGAGAGATGATGGTAGGCATCTTCTGATTGAGGTGTTCTATAGAGTGACTTGATGATAGTCTTCACCTCTGTATGGGTAACCATGTTTTCTGTCTGATTCTCTTCTGCACCCACCTTTGCCATCTTGTCTGCTTCCTCATTTCCTTGGACTCCGCAGTGTGAGGGGATTCACTGCAGTGCTATCCGAAACCATTTGATGGTTTGTAGTGCCTCTTCAAGTTGTGGCAGCTTACTTTTGGTGATAGCCTCAAGGACGGAGCGGGCATCAGATAAAAAGACGATCTGTGCAATAGGGTCTGCTGTTCTGCTGATGGTATTAGCTGCATGAACCAGTGCTTCGACTTCAGCTCTGTAGTTTGTGCAGTGTTTGCCTGTCGGTATTGCAGCTGACTCATGTACTTCACCGTTTAATTATTTCTCTATATAGGTTTTGTTAATTATCTCGTATCCGTATTAACGGATCCGATGACTAAAAGGAACCGTGATGGTCTTAGGACTGATAGTTATAATTTCTGTATTTGTTAATAGTTATTATCATTTTCTTCAATGTGTTGCTAACCGCACTATAGTAGGTTCGTTAACCTATATTAATATATATATCTTAATCGTTTGATACCGTATTGTTTGTTCTGGTTAGATTATGTATGTATATGGCCAGTGGCCATCCGTTAACTTGTTTTGCTTAAGTTATAGAAAATATAGGACTGCAGTGCACGTAGGAAACACTATGCAGCAACATTAACATATGCAGCATTTTCTCCCGCCAACAGCAATTTTTCACTGAGGTCGCTGTCCATGCTATAACTCTGTTTAGCCCGGCATGCTACCGACTAAACCTTTTCTATTCATCTCGATAGTATAGGTTCAAAATGATTAGAGACACTTTCTTCATTACATACTGTGTAATATGCTCTTCTCTTCCGGCAGTGCGATAATCTAGCCCCGCACTCCGGTAAGACTCATAACTCCAAGATTTTGTGTCTCTTCATATTCCTCTTAGCCTTGTGGCTTCTTAATTGTTTGAATGTCCCTATCCACACCATGGGCTGATCCGACTCTGGGAAACTATTGGGGTTTCCGAGCGGTGATGGCTAGGGTGCGGTATCACATACACCTCCCCACATATCTTCGGATACTTAGTAGTTAGCACTTTAAGCCAATGTAGGAAAGCACTGCGAAAACACATGTATTAATTATTATTATTTTATTTACTGACAATCCTCCTGCACCGCAGTGCAAAACTGGCAACTTGTATATAAACCTAATGACAGGTAGTTCCATAGGACCCGGTGACGGGCGAGATACGTATTCTCACCGAATTCTGTTAAAATGTCTGGGCATGATATTTAGATCAGCCACGCCCTTACGGGAAGGACATTTATGGTGTGCATTCGTCTCTCTTACCCCCACCATAACGATAGGAGATATGGCTTAATAATGCTTTCGTGAAATGTAAACCATGTCTTGTAATGTTTCATGTGGTTATGAAGCGGAATGTCCGGATTCTCACCCAGTTCAGAGATCCCACTAAGTAACATGTATGAGCGCTGTCTACAGTATTGATGCCCTCGGACATCTGTTCTCCATGACAGCCATGTCTAATAGCTAGGTCGATATCGGCCAGTTGCGGCCTAAACTAATTCTTGTTTTGAAAACAACTAAAAGGAATTAAGCAGAGCAGAAGGCCCACAGAGATAAAGTGGCAACTACTAACTCAGCATATTAGGAATCACATAAGACGGTGACGAAGGAATCCATCAGGAATCTTCCGTTCCGTCTTCCCGTAAAACAGTATGCACCCCTATAGTCATAATCTCACTAGGTATGGTCTTTTCTATCTACAGCATTTTTTGTTTGAAATATTAGAGGGGGCCATTTTTGCCTACTATTCTTCTCCAGCTTTAAGCCGTGGTGACACTTTCCCAAGATGGAGGCCCGCGCGAGGCACTTGCCTCTCGCAAGGATTCAGCGACGACGGTCCACGCCAGGATAATACTCCTCACCAAAACTAGCACTAGGAGTAGTGCCCGCGTGAGGCACATCACCTTTTCGTCTGAGATAGCCTTCTTCCTTTCAGCTTCGAGGTATAATAACTTATATTACGTTAAATAGCTATGTCTCGTGTACGGGAGCCTCCCTTACGGGGATACCTCTGCGGACCTACGAGTCTGTGTGGTACCTCCCGGAGCCCCACGTTTAAAAATTCATGTATTGCCTTTTCGTATTCTCTTATTGTAGTTTTATCTAGCATATTTTCAATTAGTTAGGTAAACGCATTGTATAGACTTATATTTTAAGGTCACCAAATCAAATCTTGTAAGTCTATAGATCACGAAATTGCTATGGACAGGCATACTGGTGACACAAATTCTTGGGATGAGACCGCTGTGTTTGATGTTCGCGACAATGGTCGCACGGCCCCACCGGAACGATTGAGTTCCACCGGCCTTAGGAGCCGTTTTTTGTTTCCCGCAGAGCAGTCTCGTTCAAGGTCCGTCACCCCGAGACCGGATGCTAACCAGCGTCATCACTCGTCGTGCACTTACGGCGCGGCGAGTCAACATGAGACATCAGAACGGCCCGACACTACCCGGTGAGCTACAACATTATTAACTGTTTAAATCTCTGAGAGTGGAATTCATTTCTAGCTATGTTCCGCCCATTTCTGGTTATGCCCCGCCCATTTCTAGCTAAGCTATGGCCACTTGTTCCGCGTGTTGGAATCAATTTATATACGCAGTTGAATCCTGAAATTCCGAGAATCCCAATTTCAAGGTAACCATGTAGACAAAATGTTGGATATTTGAAGACTGAATAGTCCGTCAGTTGAACGAATGTCTTTACCATTTAATAAGGATTCTGTTGAATATTTTCAAACTAATTTGATTGAGCGCTGTTGCTACAATGGGTTAGCTGTATAGTTACCATACTAGCAATTCAGGATTCAAAGTATATAAATCGATCCAAAGACGCGTAAAACATGGGAGGAGCTTAGCTAGAGATGAGTGGGGCATGGCTAAAACTTTATTCATCTATCTCAAGCTACCAATGTGGCAGGTGATTCTATGGACGCCCTAGTTATAAACTGCCCTCAAGACAACGGCATACTCCAGTACTGAAGCATAGCTAAATACGTTTCCGCATCCTTCGGGTCCTTCAAAAATTGTACGGTGTTACATTTGACTTGCGAACGATTATGACGTGTATGAACCTGGTATTTTGCATTGCCAACACCGAAATCAGTAATTACACGACACTATCATATGTACCCCACCTTTCTGGAGATTTCATTCAGTGTTTAATAGGACATGTTCTAATGGACCGTTCCAGTTTTAGCCATGCCCCGTCCATCTCTAACTAAACTCCGCCGAGGCCACGCTCGTGCTGGGATCGGTCGATCTCTGAACTCCTTGACAACCAATTTTCAGAAAACTGTACAGGTAAGCTGTTGAATATTTTGAAACTAATTTGACTGGGTGCTGTTGCTGCCTAACAACTGCCTATGGCAGCAACGGCGCCCAGTCAAATTTGTTTCAAAATATTCAACAGCATGTTTATGAAATAGTAAAAACATACAATTCGTACAACGTGTCGGAATATTAAGCGTTTAAGACGGGCTTTATCGAGTTATTCATGACGTCATGATTATGATGCCATCATACACGTCACTTAGTTGATTATGACGTCATATGATCGATGGATACACTCTGAAAGGTCCATTGGATTTTTCCTATCATCTAATGTGTTTTGTGTAATCTGTTTCAATTTTCCACTTGGAATTGTGCTGGTCAGTGCATACGCGATAGGATGCTTTTGCACACGAAATCCTACTCTTCGAGAATCACATATTCAAATACTATTGTTATATATTCAACTAAAGTGTCGTCCACAGACAGTCCTAGTCAGTTAAGCTGTGCCTAGTCTAACAAATATAGCATTGCTTGTTTAACATTTATAACTTTTATTATTATATGTGAAGTTTGAGCACATATTACCTCTGAAGTGTGTGTACTCTCCCCAGCCGTACAGCGGCGCTGTACACAAGACTAACATCAGCAGGTAGATTCCATAGACTATCAACCTGGTGTTGTTCTCGGAAAATGTTGACGGGTGTTCTAGTGGTACCAAAAGCTTATAGTACCTGAAAGAAAATGTGACATTTTCTAAAAATGAAATACAAGACTGAGTTAGCTCAGGAGATTAACGTAACTTTTGACACACATGTTAAGGGAAGTAACGCACATAATCAATAACTAGTCAGCTATAGAATAAAGACATATTCTCAACTACCCTTCACTGGCCAGTCATAAAGTAGAGTGCCGCGAAAATACATCTACCGTGACAGAAGACTGGTATTATCTACCATGACAGGAGACTTGTATATTATCTACCATGACAAGGGGACTGGTATTGTCTACCATGGCAGGGGACTGGTATTATCTACCATGACAGGAGACTGGTATTATCTACCATGACAGAAGACTTGTATTATCTACCATGACAGGAGACTTGTATTATCTACCATGACAGAAGACTGGTATTATCTACCATAACAGGAGACTGGTATTATCTACCATGGCAGAAGACTGGTATTATCTACCATGACAGAAGCCTGGTACTATCTACCATGATAGAAGACTGGTATTATCTACCATGTAAGGAGACTGGTATTATCTACCATGACAGGAGACTGGTATTATCTACCATGACAGGAGACTGGTATTATCTACCATGACAGGAGACTGGTACTATCTGTTTAATGGTTATCCACGTTGGAGCAGATAGCCAAGAAAAAAGTAAGAAAGTAATCAATGTAAAGTTGTATGACGATTGCAAGGGCTATTATGTCTTCAGCACAATATTCATAACAGACACCGATTTTCATCACAGGCAATTTTCATCACCCGCATCGATTTTCATCACAAGTAAAGATTTTCATCACGATGACATGCGGTCATTACGAGGACATTCGGTCATCACGAGGCAGAAGTTCATCACGGGGACAGGTGTTCATCAAAATGGCAGATGTCCATCACGAGGACAGGTGTTCATCACGAGGACAGGTGTTCTTCACGAGAACCTTTGTTCGGCACGAGGCAGGTGTTCATCACGAGGACAGATGTTCATCACGAGGGCAGGTGTTCGTCACGAGGACAAGTGTTAATCACGAGGACAGAGTTCGTCACGAGGCAGATGTTCATCACGAGGACAAATGTTCATCACGAGCGCAGGTGGTCATCGCGAGGGAAGGTATTCCTCAAGCGGACAGGTTTTCATCACGAGAACGAGTGTTCATCACGAGGGAAGGTGTTTATCACGAAGACATATTTTCGTCACGAGGCAGGTGTTCATCACAGGGGCAGATGTTCATCACGAGGTCAGGTGTTTGTCACGAGGACAGGTGTTCATCATGAGGACAGATGTTCATGACGAGGACAGATGTTCATCACGCGGACAGGTGTTCATCACGCAGACAGATCTTCATCACGAGGACAGGTGTTCGTCGCGAGGGCATGTGTTCATCACGAGGACAGATGTTCATCACGATGAAAGATGTTCCTCACAAGGACAGGTGTTCATCACGAGGGAACCTATTCCTCACGAGGACAAGTGTCCATCACGAGGACAGATGTTCGTCACGAGGCAGATGGTCATCACGAGACCAGGTCTTCATCACGCGGAGAAGTGTTCATCACGAGGACAGATGTTCGTCACGAGGCAGATGTTCATCACGAGAACAGATGTTCATCACGAGGACATGTGTTCGTCACAATGACAGGTGTTCATCATGGTGACAAGTGTCCATCACGAGGACACATGTTCATCACGCAGACAGATGTTCATGGCGAGGACAGATGTTCATCACGAGAACAGATGTTCATCACGAGGACAGGTGTTCGTCACAATGACAGGTGTTCATCATAGTGACACGTGTCCATCACGAGGACATATGTTCTTCAGGAGGGCATGTGTTCATCACGAGCATAGGTGTTCATCACGAGGATATATGTTCATCACGAGGACATGTGTTCATCACGAGGGGATGTGTTCTTTAATAGAACAAGGGCTCATCCTGATTAATTAATTAATTAGGTCGGTGCGTGGGTGCGTGCGTGCCTGCGTTCAATGTGTACATGCATCTGACATTTAGCTCAGGCTACGGCCCTGAGCCCTACGGTGAGATGCCAGTTTTAATGATATTAACATGGCATAGGCTTACATATACCGTCAACAAGGATTGTCCGTATGTTATTACCCGCTAAAAGTTTAAAATGACTCTAATGCAGTAGCGGGTCTAATTCTGTACATGCTTTGATAACTTTGATTACGTCATTTTGCTAATGAGTTACTTCTTCAGCTAAATTTTAATATTTTATGGAAATAGTAGGTCCTTCGGTGATTATTTAAGTTACAGAGAGGCTACGGTTTCGAACGCATCAACAAGACTAATGCTCAACATATTTGCGCAATTTATACGCTCTATGTAAAAACTAAGTTATCAAATCAAAATCTGCTCGCAGGAACGGGCACGCGTACGGATTCACGCACGAACGGATTGAAGCACAATACACAAATAAGGTGGATTGGTATGTGCGATATTGAACAGTCAGTGGATCGGTATGTGTGATATTAAACAGTCAGATAATTATGGATACGTGCATTTCGCCTTCATGTCAGAGAGCTGACAGTTTAGTCGCCTCTAAAGACATCACATCATTTTCAAGCGCAGTTCTCTGTGTCGAGATCGATTTTGTCACAGAAGATGAATATTCCACAGTCAGTGCATATGGGATTCCGTCGCATGTGGCTAGGAGATGTGCTAATCCCCCAAATTAAACGAGACTTACGTTGATGTTGGATTGAGATTCTATAATGTCATCATCTTCGCAGTAGGGATCACGTGAGAAGCGGTCGAGCGCCCAGTGGTCAGTCTTTAACGAGCTCATTACCACGTGCGTGCAAACAGGGTAGGGTAAGAAACTGGCTTGAAATGCCTCCACATTGGGAGGGGCGTGATCCTTACTGCGAAGATGATGACATTATAGAATCCCAATCCAACATCAACGTAAGTCTCGTTTAATTGGGGGATTCTACCACGTCATCATCTCGCAGATTGATCACGTGAGATGTTAACGCTCCACACGTGGTAATAGCTATCACAGCCTGAATTATTCCACGGCACACCAGGAATAATGATTGTATAATACGGCTATTTATTATTCTGGATGATTAGATCTAGTTATTTTCAACCGCTTTCTTGTCTGTTAAGAATGTGTTGCTTATACAAAATCAATCTAATGAAAGAATAAGCCCTATGTGGCTTATGTTGAGTATATATTGGATATATAACTAGCAATATCAGTATACTGGATCTTTTAATAGCAATATGCTACTATTAAGTGGTAAATGGTAACGTATATAATGCTGAATTGATGTATAATAACATTAACCGTAGACATTTTTATGTGTCTACAAACATTTAGTCTGAATCTATCCAAAAATAGGCAGACCGATCGTGGCAATTAGAATTATCAGCAATATGAAGTGCTTTGTTATAAAGGTCTAGCAATATGCTAGAGCTAAAGCACGCTTTTAAGATTGATGACAAATGATCGTCATATCTGAATACTGCGCTGGTACTAACAGATCTTGTTTTATAACCTGAAAACACAGTAATATCCATACCATGGAGGATAAATATCCTCCATGTCCATACCTACTTCCAACAAAATCTTTCCCCACGAACTGACAACTGCTTTTGATACGTGACTGTGAGGCATCACAAAGCTAATTAATAATTCCGTCGACTTTGCTAAAGTACGAATTCTGTTCAAATACGCTTTAAGATGAGATGACACACAAAGAGTATGATTTTGTGAGAAATCTGGAAGTACTAGCCAAGGCTGAGAAAGCACCGGCCTGGCTGATGTACCAAATTTGAAATGTAAAAATTATAAGTTCTGAATACCCATACATTTAATATCCATTAAGCGGATAGTAGGCCCCTATGACATCTCTCAAACGTATTTAACTCAAACAGAAAGACTAGTTTAAGGTTTATGATTTCAATGCCAACTTGTCTATGTCAGGCAAGGGTTGTAGAAACCTGAGTACTAGATCCCAGGTAAATGAACAGCGCCGAAATGACGGTCTTGATTGGCCCTGGCTACAAGCGGATGATTTCCTATAGTAATGTTCGCAGTACTAACACAAATGATAAGGCAGACCTTGCAGTGTTAACAGCGCTATATCCCACCCCAGACACGAGTAATTCGGCAAGAAGTAGTTATATAATATGTGTTTCTGAACAGAACGTGATGGGAGCCGCCGATCCGCGATCCGCGGCTACAGGAGAGGAGGTGGGCTGCCAGAACAGTAATTATGCACATACATTCCACACATTCCAACTCGGGATTGTGTCCCGAGAAAATATGCGATGCCCCTAAGCACACAAAATAGCTAAGGCTTAAAACACTATCTCGCTGTTGTTATCTGTTAGATGTAATATGCGTAATATTATCAGTAGGTCTGCGGCTAATAACTAGGACACTAAAAAAACTATACAACTTCCGTACCTCACTGTTTGGGAGACTCCCAAACCACCCACCCACCCCACATTATCGCCGCTCCTCTCTCTCTCTCTCTCTCTCTCTCTCTCTCTCTCTCTCTCTCTTCTCTGCGCTGGTTTTTATGTGGTTGTGGTTCCCGTTGCTCCTACCTATTTTTTTCTTTTTTTTAAACATATTTTATTGTACTGATATTACAACGGGATTGGGCACAAGTTCTATCAACTTAGCTAGGCCCTCTCCCTTGATATTACAACGGGATTGGGCACATTTTTTTCTGTCATTGTACCCCTACACTAGTGCATACCTTTTTTTCGATCTAGATACCATCTAGCTGAGGTCTTTTGAGAGATTTGAACCACAGTTTTTTTCTTTATATTTCGGCGCCGTTATGAATTGAGTTATCTTTAATGAATTGTTGTGCAATAATAGCAAACAGATCAATCGGACTGCGCTATGTGTTATTCGTAAATGTAAACAGTATAGCCAGATAGTAGAGCACGCTGGACAATTTGTTTTGCGAACAGTCTGTCAGTGGTCTGTCTGTCAGTGGTCTGTCTGTCTGTCTGCCCCCTCCCCCAGGCCGGCCGCCATCAGCATGTGATACCATCAAAATCCCCTTATTAGAGAAACGCAACTGTATGGGTAAAATATCTACTAAGGGCATTGATGAAGTACTTCAAAATTTGGAGAGATTGTTGCATCAGGGGCTTATTAGCCATACCACTTATGCTGAGAACCTTGCAGCTCTTCTACCCGAGAAGCCGACCCCAGCCCCACACAGGAAGTGACCAACCACTCCCGCGAAGCCAAACCCAGCCCCACGCAGGAATCTACCAACCACTTCCAAGAAGCCCCCACCCACACCCAGAGCTAGAAACCCCACCTAAGTTCACAGGTTTTATTGATGCTTTATTCCAGAAAATGAGGGACATACCGCAAGGATTTGTGAAGGTCCCACATGCAATCCAGTACTATCTGCGGGGATGGGAACTTCCTTGACATGGGAAAAAGATCCAACAGCTTTCCTGGATAAAAACCTGGACAAGTTCGAGAGGAAGTTGGTGGAAGAGGTCCTCCACCTGAAGGGGGTGAAATTCTGCCTTGCTCTCAAGATCACCCTCCATAAGGAGAAGAATGACGGTATTGTCTAAGCAGCATGCCATCCTGAAGGCAAGCGATATTAGAGAGGCTGTGAAGACGGCCAAAGCCAAGGTGCTGCAAGACCTTGAGAACTACACCCACGAGGTGTCTGGTTGGGCAGTCGATCAGGTTGATGCATTGTACCTCAACATTGCCAGATATCAATCACTACGTGGTGGGTTATATATCGATCTCCCCACTTCGATTAAGCGAAAACGTGCCGTAGTTAAGGTCCAGAACAATGATGACCACTGTCTTCCCTGGTCTTTCTTGGCTGCTGATTATCCTGCAGACAGTAATCCCCAGCGGACATCGAAGTATTTAGGGCACTGGGACACCCTTGACTTCAGCGGTGTAGACTCTCCAACCCCTCTCTACCAGCCTAAGCGTGTTGAGTGGCAGAATGACCTGGCCATTACTGTATTCGAGCATGACAAGTGTGTCTACCCACTGCATCTGAGTGAGGCTGATCTCGTCATTCCAAGGACAAATCTGTTGCTTATCAGGAAGGGCGGCAAGCAACACTATACCTGGATTAAAGACTTAAATCGTCTGCTCTATGATCAGAGTCGGTATAAAGGGAGAAAGCACTTCTGCGAGTGGTGTCTCCACTGTTATTCTCGCGAAGGCCTTCTCATCAAGCATAACCCGGAGTGCTGCAGTATCGGAGACAGACCAATGCACATAAGAATGCCTACAGAGGACATGAAGATGCTACAGCTCACCAACTACCATAAGCAACTCAAGGTGCCATTCATCATCAATGCCGACTTTGAAGCACTAACAACCAAAATTGAGGGGCCAGAGGCGAATCCGTCTCAGAGCAGCACACAGAAAACGCAACACCATGAGATATGTGGGTTCTCATACATTGTGGTCTGCTGTGACGGTGTCAGTGAACTACCAGTGCTGTATCGAAGAGAAGATGCAGCTAAGCACTTCCTGGATCGATTGGCATGGGAAGAGGAGAAGATAACAGCTGTGCTCGCCCACCCTAAGCTGATGGAGATGACTAGAGAGGACTGGCGAGCTCAGAAAACTGCGGTAAGTTTCCATGTGTGTGGCAGACCATTAGATGGGGACAGGGTCAGAGATCACGGCCACATCGCTGGTCTCTACCGGGGTGGGGGGGGGGAGGCAGCACACAATGGGTGTAATCTAAAGCTGCGCCTCGACCCTAAGACCACCACCATCCCGGTCGTGTTCCACAACCTGCGTGGGTATGATTCTCACCTCATCATGCAGGCCATCTCCCAAAAAGAGGGACAGATCAGCTGCATCTCCAACAATATGGAGAAGAACATTTCCTTCAGCCTCCGTCAGCTGCAGTTCATCGACTTGGCCCAGTTCCTCCCCACATCACTTGACAAGCTGGTCGCCAGCTCCAGAACGTTCCCACTTACAAAGTAGTATGAACCTAGCACTGCCAAGTATGAGCTCCTGCTCCGCACATGGATGGGTGGCACCATTTCAATGAGACCTCTCTCCCACCTCGCACCTCAAGCTACTTTCTACAGTAAACTCTCTGGCAAGGGAATATCTGACAGCGACTTCAACCACGCTCATGCTGTCTGGGCCCAGTTCGGCTGCCAGACCATGGGAGAGTATCATAACCTCCATCTGCGTTCTGACACTCTGCTCCTTGCAGATGTCTTTGAGAACTTCTGCATTACGTGCCTCTGGCAGTATCGTCTGGACCCTGCACACTATTACAAGCCCAGGGTTGAGCTGGGATGCACTTCTAAGGAAGACAGGTGTGGAGCTGGAGCTCCTCACTGACTACGACATGCATCTCTTCATAGAGAAAGGACTCAGGGTTGGTGTATCAATGCTCAGCAAACGCTATGCTAAGGCAAACAACCCATACATAGCTGGCTATAATCCACAACAGCCGACAAGCCACATCATGTATCTAGACGCTAACAATCTCTATGGCTGGGTAATGCGACAATACCTACCGACTGGGGGGTTTGAGCGGGTGGAGGACATTGATGTCAAAGAGATTACACACCATCCCGATGATGATGATGAAAAGGGATACATCCTAGAGGTTGACGTTGGGTACCAACAAGATCTGCATGACATTCACAATGCCTATCCGCTGGCGCCTGAATGGATGAAGGTGAAGGGAGAGTGGCTCTCAGAGTATCAGTGTGCAGTAGCGGAGATGGCAACAGAAAAACGTGTGCCTAACCTGAGAGACAAAGAACAGTACGTTCTCCGCTACCGCAACCTGAAGTTCTACCTCAGCACAGGGTTATACGCTTCAATTAGTCACCATGGATGGAGCCTTACATCCGACTCAACACAGAGCTCCGTAAGAAGGCCAACAGCGACTTTGAGAAGGATCTCTACAAGCTGATGAATAATGCTGTCTTCGGTAAGACCATGGAGAACTTGTGCAAGTGAGTGGATGTCAAGCTAGTCCAGTCATCCGAGGAGGACAAGCTGCGCCACCTAATAGCCACGCCCAACTTCTCCCGGGCGAAGGTGTTCGATGATGATCTAGCTGCTCTCCACATGTACAAGACGAGCCTGCTGCTGACCCTCCCTGTCTATGTGGGAATCTCCATCCTGGACCTCTCGAAGCACCGCATGTATGACTTCCACTACAACGACCTGAAACGACTATATGGTGGCCACTGTGAGCTCCTGTACACTGACACAGCCAGCTTCCTCTTGGAGATCTAGACTGAGGATGTCTATCCTGATATGGCTGCGATGAGTGACCTTTATGACACAAGCGACTACCCAGTAACACACCTGCTACACAGTACTGCCAACAAGAAGGTCCTGAGCAAGATGAAGGATGAGTGTGCTGGGGTGCCAATCCAGGAGTTTGTTGGCCTGCACCCGAAGATGTACTCAATCAAGCAGTCGGATGAGCAGGAAGTCAAAAAGGCAACGGGTGTGTGCAGGGCTGTAGTTAGACAAATTCACCGTGATCAGTACAAGGAATGCCTCTTCGAGCGAAAAGTCTTCCACCATGGTATGAACATGCTGCGAAGTGAGGGTTACCACCTCTATTGGGTCTACCAAAACAAGACAAGCCTCACCCCCTCAGATACAAAGCGATGGATTGCTCCCGATGGTATTCACACCCTGGCTTACGGTCACAAGGATGCCATCACTGCAATGGATGTCGAAGAGCGGCTGGATAGCATATGAGCATAATGTGACATCAACCAACAGTTAGGCTCAGTGTGGACACAATCTGGAGGATGACTACTCGACGTAAGCACTTCCGGTGGAGGTAGCTGGGTGTCTTTAGGGATAAGCTGGAGCTCCTCTTGTACAAACGGCCACCTAGGACTGCTCCACACTCTGTGCTGGTGTGCCAGCTAGTACAGCGTAGGCTGTCCAGCCGTATCCACATACCTGTCAATCTTGTGTACATCTATCGACCAGTTGGAGTCAGTCGCCCACCTACGTCCACCCGCCAACTCGCCAGGCTCATACAAATACCGAACCAGGGAATCAGACGGAAGTCTATCCTCCGAGCACAGCTCTTGAACAGAGCGTGTTCATTCCGGCTGTTGGGCCACAGAGGATCGCTGAATGGCATTGACTGGCTTCTGTCCTATCAGCCTAGTAACCTCAGCATTGCATCTCTCCACCACAATTGGTAAGCCTCTGACCCATACTCTGTAATGACCGCCAGTCGGGACAGCCATCTCCTGAGCATACTGATGTGGGAACAGCCTCTCTACCAGTGTCCGGTTCCACCGCTCGACGATAGCCTGGGCACAGTGATGTCCCACTTCACCTCGTCTAATCGCCACACCATGTTTCTGCATGAGGGATGCAGTTTCACCTCTAAACTCCTTACCCTCATCCACTTGCAGCAACTCTGGCCACTGGAGGGGATTTTGCGGGTCCTCATAGATACTCTGGAACACCGCAGCCATCTGAACTGCAGACTTATCCATGAAAGGCACTGTCACCTTATATCTACGGGCGACATCGACGATGGTGAGGGCGTGCTTGTAGGTCTTGCATACCGAATGTGCTGTGGACGAGGTCTGTAGATCTGCCACATCGCCTGCCTGGTAAGCCACTGTCTAACCATCTCCAAGGTGAATCTATGACCCTTGCGATGTGCAGCCTCAAGCTGCTGGTGAGGCTCACGGTAATATCCACCAGGTTGGTAGTACAGCGTCTCAAGACAGGCAGCGGAGACCACAGGTGAAATCTTGGACTTCAGTTCTGATGTCAATACCTGTCCTCGCCTGTAAAGCTCGGGCAAATTCTAGACAGACAAACAGACAACCGTCGTTCATCCGACAGTGGTCCCTGCAGTTGAACACCTCTTCGAATACCTGTGAACACTGCTGTCTAATCTCTGCAGGGCTAGTGCCGTCACTGAAGGGTAGCTTATCGACAAAGGCTTGCCAGTTAAGGGACTTGACCAGCTCATACAGAGAAGCCATCCTATATAGCACATCTCGGCAGCCCAGATGACTGCAAGTGCTATCGCAACATACGATAGCCATGGATCGGCAATGCCAAAGAATGTGCCTACCCCCCGAGGCGATGGCTGGAATGGCCTCAGAGATCTTCCCAACTCCATGGAGCGAATTGTTGGCGATTTTGTGGACTGTCTCACCAGCCTTCGTCATGAACAGAGCAATCAGAGCCCCAACTTCCGCTAGTGGGCCAAGAGAGCCCTTCACGTAGGTACGATAAATTCCCCTTGGCTCAGTGGATTAGTAAGCGAGATTCTGGCTCTACATCATCACCATCATAGTCCTCATCATAGGCATCCTCATCATAGGCATCCTCATCATTGTCTTCATCTTCATTATAGTCATCCTCATCATAGTCCTCATTGTAGTCTTCATCGTAGTCCTCAACTGGATCCTCGAAAGCTTCCAGTTCATACATTGCTTGTTGTTCCTGCTGACTATATGGTGAATTTAAATCACTTGTATAGACATGGCATCTGCAATTTTGAATGCAGGCATGTTTGCGTTGGCAAACTGGGATCTCAGCTTCGCTGACCATAAGGAGGTAGAGAGAAAACGTCATAACCAGGTGATGGAGAAGCTGTCTACGGAGAAGTTTGACTACAGCAAGGCACTCGAACATTTGCACCAAAGGGAGGCACGCCGATAGCAACAAAAGGCTCAAGCCACCCAGAACATCCATGAGGCTGATGAGAGTCTCAATAAGTACTACGAGGCTTTAAAGCTCTCCGAGCCGACGCTCGTCTATGAGACATCAGGAGGTCAGAAGACGGCCGAGGCCAAAGTAGTAGTGGCTGCTGTAGCAGCATTGGTAGCTGGGACAGCTGCTGGAGTTATGCTCTGTGCACGTTCAAGCTGAATACCTCCATTTTGCGAGAAGTGAACCTTGCTATATCCAAAGTACAGCACCGTTACCCCGACTGGGTGAGTGCCCCTCGCTCTCGGAACAGGTTCCTAATATGAAAGCTGAGCTTGTTGCCATGGTTAGGTGGAATGCCCCTTCCTCCGAGGTGGCACTGACCTTCGAGCGCCGACTCGAGATCCTCATGGCCACTGGTTAAGCGGAGTAGGGAATATGACTTCGTTTTCTGTCGATAGAGACAGCAATAAGCCAGATCGCGCACCTCACTGAGAACGTTGGTCCCAGCCACCACAAGTTTGAAGTCGTCTAGCTCACCCACCTCTTAGACAACCCCTCCTTTCTGAACCAAGACAGCTACAGCTATGCAATCCGAGGCACCTCGTTGCAATGTCAATTCTAGATGCTGTTTAGCCATGGCCTGGACCTGTTGGTACTTTCGCTCTACATGTAGGATTCGTTGTCTAGAGCCCGCACATTTTAGTTCCTGGTCATTCTTATCATGCCAGACCTGAAGTTGCGGAGAGGTCATCGTTACGCCATCAAGATGTTCGGTGTACACCCAGAGGAACAGCTTATTCTGCATCAAGGCCGTGTTCACATGTGTGTTCTCGAGGAGGGAGAAGAGTGGCACCTCAACAGGTGTTTCTATCTCTGGTTGTAAGTCGAATTCTGTGAAGTCTTCATTACATCCTGCAGCATAATACCCTTTCCCCTTCGCATAATAGGAAGGACCATGAGCAAGTGGAGCCAGGACCCGGTACTCATCGTTCACATAGGTGGTGTCCAGGGAGTTGTTGCTCTGCATAATCTCCCACCTGCTCACCACCTGTGGGAGCTCTACCTCTTTCGCCGCTGTGCTCCTAAGCTTGAACTTGAGCGCCATGCTCCTAATCTCATGGATCTGTCCCGAGAGGGCGAAGTCGATGAACTTCCCCACCATGGATAAAGGGTTCGCATCATGGATACGAGGATCAGTGTGGTGCGAGGTCATGGGTTCAACTACCCCATCTGGATGCTGTAAATACTGCTGCATGTTTAAACATCTGTATATAAAGGTTTTTAAATGACGATGTTTGGTAAAGTTCTCCAGCATGTCGTCTTTGGAGGACAGAAACCAGTGCAACCCTCCAAGAAGAAACCAGCACAGTTGCCAATTGACAGGGTCCAACGACTACTTCGTGACATCAACATTATCCACAAGTGAGCCAAGATCCCACCTCCGTCTGATGTGGAGATACTGACTGCCATAGAGGAGACCACACCAGCCCGTAGTACAAAGGAATTATTGACTCAGATACTGTACTGGAAGTTTGACAGTGCCCAGGGCAGGTCACTAGATCTCCCCAGGACACCCACTAAGAGTCATGTAATTCTAGCTCTCTAGAAGGCTAGGGTTGATCCCAAAGATCTGCTAATGGTCGGGAAGTGGGCTGCCATAGTCAGCCTCCACACTGATGATGAACACCAGATGTTTGATGCTATACAGGCTGGGGCCATAGATTACTTCCGAGAGGAGATCGGTGCAGCCGTGACTGAGGGCCATGAGGCTGGGCATGCAACTGGTCACCCCAAAGGTAGAGAGGAGGGGTTGGCCGCCGACCACAAGGAGGCCGTTGAGCATATCTTCAACGAAAGAGGGCGTGAGCGGCTGGTGAGAGAAAATGCAGCATTTAGAATATTCCCCACTGAGAACTACCAGGACTACCTCATCAAAACTTGCCTCAAGGCAAATGCTAAGACGGCATGGGCGAAGTGGATCTTCTGCGAGAAGTTTCAGAAGAATAGAGTCATAGCATCTGATCCTAAGTGGATAGAGTTTCAGAAGCACCTACCCAAACCCTCTGGAGCAGCAGAGTCTATGGACGAAGCAGCGGAAACCGTGAACGAAGTTTCGCAAGTAGCTGGGACCGCAGACGAAGTTCCTCAAGCCTGAAAAAACATCCCGGCTGACACATCAGGCATATCCACCCGACTGACATGTGAGCTTCCTGGCGGAATTCAACTTGTAGCTGAAGTGCTGAGCCTTCTCCGGTGATGGCTTGAAGTGTGTGAGCTCCCCTGTCTCTTTGCTGCTGAAGATCATGAGGTATAGTTCTGCGACCTTCTGCACACTTGCGATGAAGTCTTGCTCGGTCTCCTTGAGAGTCAGGCTGTCGTATATTGTCTCAAGCAGGGCACGACCACTCTTTGAGCTAAAGTACAGGAGCCTCGCATTGTGCTGGATATCTCGCGATATCCCATGGGTGTACTTCTGAAAGAGGATGAAGACAGTGATCTTGGTGTGCCGAAAGCATCTGGCGATGTTGCTGAGGTATGTGACTGTCTTCTGGTCCATCATGAGGTCGTCGATAACTAGAACAAGTTGTTCAGTTAGGCGAGCCACGAGCAGCTTCTCCATCAGTGCTTGCAGGTTGTGTGTCTTGGTGATTGGACTATTGTACCACTGATCGTTATTGTCAACCGCCTCAGTGGCGGAGTCGGACACCAGGAGGATGTATCAAGACTGAAGATGCTCAATGATCAGGGCCCGCAGCAAGATGTTTTCCCCATGTTCTGACAGGGCAATGATTAGCACCACCTGACCAGCACCATCTGGTCTACCGCTGTATGGTGCTGACATGTTGTACATGCACGTGGATGATGGTCAGCATCTCTTCAGGCGTAGCCTCATCTATATCTGGGAGATTAAATGGCAGTACTTCCTGTATCAGCTCTTTTGCCTGCTGTGTGGGTAGCGTTGTACCGTTGGTGGATATGAAGGATGCAATAGAGGCGTCAAGCATGAAATCCCAACAACAGCTGAGAACGTAACGTAGAGGGCCTGTGTCTAGCACCTCGAGTATCTATATGATGCAGAAGATCCTGTGCAGCCATAACCTTGATGGCACCTGCCTCATCGACACCGAGCATACCCCACATCACTGCTCTGTCTTTGATGTCCATCCCCTTGTATACAATCTTGGCCTTGTTGATGGCTGATTGTCCTACCATGTCAGTGTTTCTGATGAGATCTCTGGCTGGGATGGTACCTCGGATCTCTCGAGGTTCTCCCTTCCCATCGAAGTCTAGGAAGGAGATGGGGCAACAGCCTCATCTGAACCAAGGCGTGCCTCGCCCATGTGAGCGAGACCACATAGCTCTTTGCTGTCTACGTATGTGAGTGACAGAGACAATGTTGGGGTATACATATGTCTTAAACCTAGTCATATCCAGCAGAAACCATAGGAATAGGTGGGCATAGGCAGACCATATGGTGGGCCAAGGAAATAGGTAGCAGTGCTCAAGATACTGGCCCTCCCTGCAGGGGCATGCCTTTTGGGCTAACCACCTTTTCTGTGGTGTATATATATATATATAGCATCTTAAAGCTAGACATAGGCCATGATGACCTCAGCCATAGCACTCGTCGCTAGCCCTAGAACCGCGGCTTCCATTAGAGGGATGCGTTCGCCCATAATCTTGATGGCAACAGTATAGAAGGCGCCACCGATGGCGATCTTTGAGATGGGATGTGTTATTCCTAGCCAGTGGTCGGCAACTGTACTCGTCACTGTAGCGAGGACAGTGACTCCAGCGGCAGGAATAACCTCATTACCACCAGTAATCTTCACCACGGCCATATTCGCTGCCACGTTACTGACGACATGAATGGCCAGGGGCTTAGCCTGTGTAAGTAGCTTCGGCGTCTTGATTTTGGGCAGCCTTTCCACCATCTGGAGACTCGCCTGGCTCTCCGGGAGTTGCGTTACAATCTGTACCGTTGACGTCATCATTTAAGCCCTGAGTATACAATGCATTTAAACATGTATGTTCTACCTCTGCATTTGCCAGCTGCTTAGATTTGTACTTGGGAATATCCATAGTACTATACATAGCGGCCTAAACCATGGGCCGACTAGTACTATGTACTAGGTACTATGATGTCTTCCCCACCGAATTGAAGGACTATAAGAAGAGGTCACCAGATGAGCTCGCCCAGCTCTTTAACGCTGAGGTAGCAGAGGAGCTGTGAAACTCTACCTAGGATTTGGTAAGGGGCAGGTCTGCTTCGTCGGATATACCTCATTATGGGTGGCAGTATCGTAGAGCAACTCCCGTGTACTAAGGGATTCTACAAGGAGCAGGACTATCTGTCAGACATGTTCCAGCAGTTGGCAGGCATCCATGCCATCCCCCGACTCTGAGTTAAATAAGGCTCTGTGCTACTATAAGCTGGAAAAAGGCTGTACCACCGAACCATACAGTCCTTGGGTGTGTATGCTGATAGTGTGTTTGGGGGCTGTCGGGCAGGCCAAGCTAGTTCAGGCAATCTCATTTGCCATGACTCCCACACTGGAGAGTCAGGATGATCTATTGTTCTACGAGCAGAATCTACTAGTGACGGAGAAGACTGGTAACGAGCACAGCAATAGCCAGACCTGACACCACTCGTAAGGCTATCGTCCTGCTAGCACTGCCAGGTGGGGAGGTGGGTGTCAGCACAGGTCACCGTTTGTCGTCCAGCACTCCTGCTGTTCCAGTGGTCAGAACGACAGTTGGAACGATGGTATCACTGGCGCTGGTGGGATACCACGGGGACCTAGGTGTCATGGGTGTCTGGACAACATGCGCAGCTGCGTTGATGTCAGTGTTAAACCCAAAGTGCACACCTGGGGAATTCCCCTCGACTATCATGTTATTGTAGCCCCTAATCTTCAGATCCTACACATTCATGATCATATTGCTCGGAATAAGTCGTATGTGTGGTGATATAGTGAAGTCGAGCTTATGACGGGCCTTCTGTAAGGCTTGCTGGAACTTGGCAATGAGGCTACTGGGACCTGCAACAATTATCATGTCCTCAACGAGACTGCTGAACATGGCCTGCACCTCTTTTCCACTCACCCCATCTATGGAGTGGCGCAGCTTTGGTATGGGCTGTCAGGAAACAATAACATAATGCTTCTAAGGACTAGTTGATTCGAACGATCCATGCTGGTGTGAACCCTGAGGTTGTGCGTGGGACCAAGTATTTCCATGCCTCTGGATGGTCCTGCCTGATTCCAGTGATATGCCTATTCTGCACCCTCACTCCGGGCTCTGAGTCTGGATTGAATGAGAATGTCGCTGTCTTCCGACAACCGATTTTTCGGGGTGTTTGATAGGGGAAGCCTGAGTAGTCTCATCTCGGCTCACCATACATAACGCCTAGACCGCTGCTGTCTCCACCGTGGAAACTATAGTCTGAGTGCGCATTGAACTCTCGTTGCAGTTTACTGGCTGCTGAGAGGCTGTAGCTAGCAGTTCTCGCAGGCTGTGAATCGAAATCATTTATACCAGGCAGGCTTCCACCCAGTTCATGGAGGATTTGTCTCACCGTGTAGTACACATGGAATCTGAGACAGCAGGCAATGAGCACAGCTTCGGGGGTACCAGAATAGGAGTGCAGCAGACCCGCGCCATTGCTGCATCCTGCCGTGGTACACCACACAGCGAAGTTCAGCTGTTGGTTCCAGAATGAGAGATTCGGGCCTGTCATCCAGGTAAGAGCTTTCTTCGCATCCTTGATGGTGATTGCAAGGTCGGTCAGTGGTCGTGGATTGATGGAGAAGCTGATGTGGGACAGCCCGTCGACTGTGATCGAATTAGGTGTTAGGTCCGGTATGTCATGCAGGAGACCACGTAGTCCATCTCTCGGGCGGGTCCAGAGTGTACCCAGGATGGTCAGTTGGCTCTGGTCGATTGTCGTGAGGTTCGTCGGGAAGGCCATCTATAGTAGTTATCTTAAAGCTGCTGTTTCAGCCATGGACGCATCATACTATTTGACACCGCAGAGATCTTCGATGTGGCCCCGCCGCAGCATCTCGTTTTTTAACTCTTCCATGTCCACCCGCCCGCTGGAGCCTTTGAGATATTGCTGGCGCACTTTGAGTTTCTCTGTGTGGTACAGCGTTTGGAGCTTCAATATATGGTGGTACTCTTCATCACTGACCTGCCCATCCTCGAGAGCTTTGCTGACAGACTCGTCGATAGCCCATAGGCTACTCTGTGCTAGTGTTACATACTTAGCATGCTTCTCCAGCTTCCTGGTGATCTGCCGCTGTCCAACTGCCAAGCCAGTGGCCAGAACAGTAGCGGGATAGCGACGATAGCACCCACCCCTGTAGCAGGGTGGCAACGGCGGCCACACCAGCACTGGCTCCAATCACACCCACAGCTGTGGTTGTGCGTGCCAGACTGTTGTAGACTGTTTTATATCGTCTGCGTGTTCTGCGGTACGTTTCTGTCTCATGGTCGAGATTTTGTCTGATGGTGTCAATCTGCTGGAGTCGCCAGCCGTGGACTGTACCACCCTCCTCAGCTGTCAGGGCGTGATATAGTTCAGGCTGCTTTCGCCACTCCGATTTAGCCATGGTATACCAGGTACCTAGTTCTTAAACGCGAGCTAGCTCTGCAGCACCTGTAGGATCTGCTAATGAGTCATTGTGGGATTCATCTTGTAGAGCCTGGCGAACCGAACGAGCTTGTTGGTGTGGAGACATACCTCCCTCAAACACCCATCATCCAGCATAATGTCAGTGGCCAGTTGCTTTCGCAGCCATGGCATCTGGAATTTCACCTTGTCACTCTGATAGTACGCCCGCCATTGGTGGAATTTCTTGGATTTATACTTCTCCTCTTCCCACTGCAAGACTTCTACAAACTCATCACACTCGTCATCCAAGTAATCATACAAGTTTGACCCTACAACACCCTCCTCCTGCCAGATGAGGCTCTCCCATTCTTGGACAGAGTTGTAGTCCCTTCGTCTCCTTGCCTCTCTAGTGTTCTGTTCATACCAGCCCACCCGCAGCAGTTGCTCGCCTTTTTGTCGACAACGCTTTTCCTGTACCACTATATCTGCCATCCCGGAGAAGGTGTGTGGCTCCTCTATCTCCTTTTTCCACAACTCGGTGAATGCCTGATAGGTCTGATATGATATCGTCATCATCATGATAGGGATAGGTCAATAAGTAGTAGCAGTGTAAACTCTAATTGGGCATCAGACAGACCACCCATGCTGGCATATAGACTAATGGTGGAGCTGGAGCTGTCAAACAGGTGAACATGTTGGGGCTGATCGCTTTCTGCAGTTTGCTGGTGGCTCCTGGCAGATATGCTATCACGTCTAAGCCTACTTCTGTCAGTGAGCTGTGGTAGGTACTTCCCGGTGGTGGATGTAACACATCTTTGGGTATGTACGTGGTGGCATGCTGAGCTACCTTGAAGAGAATCCATTCCATGTGATACTGAACTGCACGTCCACCAACTAGAGATGGTTTGATGACATTCTCCCCATTTTTGAGTAGCAATCGGACAATCGGCATGGCTATACACTCTGTTTAAACCATATGTATATATATATATATATATATATATATATATATATATATATATATATATATATATATATATATATATATATATATATATATATATATATATATATATATATATATATATATATATATATATATATATATATATATATATATATATATATATATATATATATATATATATATATATATATATATATAATGGAGCCCATATTTGCTCACTCAACCGGTCTAGCTGATCCCGTGGACGTGTACGATGTTGATGCTGCCAAGGTTAAGGAAAGCGATGGCAAGTCGTTCGTCCTCCAATATGGAGCAGACTCCAAGACATTCTCCATCCATCCCATCGGGGGTGATGGTATAGAGCTGCTCACAGACCTAAGTGGTGTCTTGAAGGAACGCCTGGGTCGAGAGTGGGATGAGAACAAAATAGTGTTCCGCTATGACTTCCCAAAGGAGAAGTTCATCCTCCACCCCCCTGATAGAACAGTCACCAGACAAGGTTGAGAATATTAACACCTTGGCCGCTAACCTCAGCTTTCATGTCTTAGAGCCGACTGTGAAGCATGCCCCACTGATGTCACATGATGGTGTTGTGTTGATCCTGGCGAAACAGCTGCAGATAGTCTTCGAAAAGAATGCGGTGTGGTATTGTGCTGGGCATGGTAGTAACTGGTGAATGTGGGTGCCACTATATAGATCTCCAGCGGTTATTGACCTGGAGGTCACCCCACTCTCCACTATTGTGAAGAAGGATGGCACGGTCTGGAAGCTTTATAACCGGGGGACATCTTTCCTGACCTATATAGGAGATGGTACAACCCCTAGTTGCAGTGGGTCAGAGGATTGGGGTCACTGGCGGAAAGCTCCTGCTGCGTCACTCCTTTGATGGACCAGAGAAAGCTATCAATATTCAGGAGGGTGTCTTATGGGTTGAGGGTGTGTCACACTCCTTGAAGGCGAAGGGCTCAGTGAAGCTGCTCGATTGTGTCGGGCTCACAAGTCTGCAAACAACCCATATTGTGCTAGAGTTGCGGCTTCTAGCTGGTGGTAAAGTGAATCAGCTAAGACCTGCCCCTATATGCATTAAGATCGGCATCGAGGATGGCACAGGGCTCGATATGACACATCTATTTCTCGAGGGGTTCACCTTTTTCAGTTTAACCATTCATATATAGGATACTGGTTATACTACTGCTCATACCCGTGGTGGTTGCCTCACAGACAGCCATGCTATTATATACACCATTCACGTAACTCCATAGCTCTAGAGGGTAGCTGTAAATGTCTACTATTAGGTCAGGAGAAGCACTCATGTTGATCAGATTCGTCTCTGGATGATTAGACCTGTAATGTGTTGTCGGTATACCATGTAGAATGTGTGTCTCTAAATGGGCGTTCGGACCATGTAATGTGTGGTTGATCACAGGTGATCGGTATACCACTGAGGACGTGTCTCTAAATGGATGGTCGAAAGAGATGCTGCAGCATTATCACGTCTCTATTCTGAAAGCCCACCTCCCTCCTGTAGCCGCTGATCCATGATCTGCGGCTCCCACCACCCTCTGTTCTGATAGCCCGCTATGTCCTAGTTATTAGCCGCAGACCTACCGATAACTGGCATATTACATCTAACAGATACCAACAGCGAGATAGTGTTTTAAGCGTTAGCTATTTTGTGTGCTTAGGTGCATCGCATATTTTCTTGGGACACAATCCCGAGTTGGAATGTGTGGAATGTATGTGCTTAATTACTGTTCTGACAGCCTACCTCCCCTCCTGTAGCCGCGGATCGCCGATCAGCGGCTACCACCACGTTCTGTTCTGAAACACTTATTATATAACTACTCAAGAAAATCTAACGCATAGTTAGAGAGTGCTGAAAAGTGTGTTACCTATTGCAAAAACAAATTGGCCGGCCAATATATGTGACACGCTACTTCCGGGTAGACCACCTCCAAGCTGCTCAGATGATGTGGCAAGCTTGTTCCGAAATGCAGCTGATTTGCAAAGCTTTCCTGACAAATAATACCAAGCGGTCAGTTTTAATCTGTTGCTCAAAGGATGCTGATAGCGATCGCCGCTGCGACCACCTCACCCCCCCCCCCCCCACCGTCAGATCAATATAGCTCATAAAACAATTTTGGATTATTAAACTTGTAAAAGTCTGAACTGTAGACATGTTAAAGTGTTGATACTGCATGTACATTTTCGTTTCAGATAAATTTAATAGCATGCGATGAGGGCTCTGTATTCGAGCGCAGAATTAAAGATTGGTGGCGCAAACTGCCGCCGCGTAAACTCCTTATCATTAAACACGTTCAATTACGCCTTTACGTAAGAGACACAATCATCGATGACATTGTCACCTTTTCAGATACATTTATGTGCGCAGTCGCGCAGGTGCAGGTCTGCTTAAAAGGTGGTTACATAATAAACTCATTTGAGTAGCCACCGGCCACAGTATTAAAAATCCACGACCATTTGGTCTAAGCTGATTTATTCTACCAACAGTAAAATTATTATCATTAAATTTACCTTAGTATGACTCTGAGCTGGCTACTCTGTGAACCGTTTGCCCTCGAATTTCTCGAATTTCGTCGGAAGCTGTGTCCCGAATTTGTGACTGTGGTAATACACTCTGCCAAAAAGGGGCACCTCGAGGGTATTTCAAACTGATCAATTGGTGAATTGAATTGGCTTACAAATTGTTGACGTTAGCGTTGGTTACCAGAGATCCCGAGGCCAACTTCATTCATACCACTTATATATACGTCATCACAGAAGAGATCTGATGTCACTGGGTTCTGAGTCGAGCGCATGAGACGATATTTTGGATTCTAGTCAGCGCGTATAATTTCACGCATGCGCATATTATTATTAATTTCATAATCTGCATTGTTGATCAGAGCTTTTTCAATACTTCTGATCTGACCAATTCATCTGGCTAACATTCGACTTTCGCTACCATCAGCGCAGAATTCGTAGCTTGTATCACATGCATACGCCCTATTACAAGCCTTCTTTGGACTTTTTGCACCCGTATGTCCGCTGACCGTGTGTTATGTCATTTTAAACCATATCACATTAATGGAAATAACATCCAATATGCCTACATTGCGGTTCTTTGATTTAGAATATAGACTTAATTTATCCTTCAGTTTTTCATCCGACATTTTCGATTTTAATGCCTTGTTGACAATATCAGCCAACTTCACATGTATTGGACAAGATGTATTTTCTTCCATATCTAGATAGGGCACAGTGGCACCCAGTACATTAGAATGTCGAGCATGTAAGACACTTAGCAGCCTATCGGTGCATCTGACAAACGTTGCATCTGCAACACGCTGTCATCGCCTGAATCATCAGCCTTGTCATCATAATTGTAAGCGGAGCTGTCGCCCGCATTATCACGCTCAACAGCTGATGGCATATCGTTCAAAATAGGCTGCCCAGCCCATGTTAGCGATAGCATATTTTAGCTTGGCAACGATACAGTTTACTGTATTGCGCTGATAGACGAGGTTCCCTTCTCCACTCAGTTCAGCTGACTGACTCACTAGATAATTTTCCAATTAAGTTGGGCTGGAGATTTATTGCCACCCTCTGTGGCTTTTACCCGGTTCGGGTTTTAACTTTGCTGCGAGGTATACCTGAGCATGCGCGCGTCGCGCTTACATTTTGCTACTATCATTCGTAGCCTGAATAGCTGATAGACTTTTGTCCAGGGAGCTTTTAAATATGCCTGTCGCATCCGACAAATGCCCGTCTGAGCTCGCCATTTGCTTTTGAGAATAATCCTTCTATCCACACCGAGGCTAGTGTTAACAATAGACAATCGGTAAAACAAACTCAAAATAACTTTTTTACGCTAATTACGAACTGTTCTAAATATTCAAAATTAAAACACAAATTAATAACTGTATACAAGTATATATAGTGGTGCAAGGCATCAATGGTAAATAGCGTGCCCGGAGGTTATTATAATTCTGAGAATAAACTCAACTGCTTCATGAAAAAATGAAGTTATATAAAGGCATACAAGCCACTCATGACAAAAATATAGGCGGACAATACCACAAAAGAAGGAATATTTCTTGCAAAAAGATATGGGCAGTATTAGCTATGGATTAGGAAAAGAAGCTTATATTTTTGGTCAGTCCAACAATTTTTCCATCCATCCTTTTTCTCCAGGCCAAACTCCTTAACAGAGAGAGGAACAGACAAAATTAAGAGCAGCCAGTGATGAGAAAATTGGACTACTGCATCAACAGAGCGTAACAGATCAAATTTGGGTCATTATGTATCAACAACTTGTAAAGATAAAGAAATCAACAGAACTGGCAACCCAGTCAGTAGAAAATTGGCGCAAGAAGCAGTACAAACCCTGATACCCATTCAAACATATTAAAGAAGACTGTAAAGAATATTTTAAACCTAAGTCTTGATACATTCTTAAACAGACGTGAAGAGCTTATTACCCGGAAATATATTGGTGAAATATACACTGCAATGCCAGTGAAATGCACAAAGCAAGTATATTTTTGGTGCAATACAGGACCCCGATCTGTACCAACAGATAAACTTTTCAACAAAGTTAAGTGGCCAGGATAGAACCAATACATTGAAACCTAGTTTTCTCCAACAAAAATGATATAGTAGAACATATTCTGAGTGAAGACCCAGTGGGAAACAGCCACGACATCGTGATCTGTTTCATTTAGCTATCGTATCTATGTCACCTATTAAACGATATCTTTACTGGAAACAGTGACAAACTATTAAATCAAATATTTTTGCTTGACAAAAAGGCCAAAATCGGCCTCAACCGTTGTAATGATGACGATCTTGTTGACCATATGTGCAAATGTTAGAGTATTAGCCTGATAAGTCTGATTCTACCAGTACACGCGGCTAATAATATGGGATAGATAGAAATATTTTCACATTACTGTAATAAATATTTGATGATAGAATTATTACAATATTTCTCACAGCAGAGAACATAGTGAGTTCTACATGGCGTTATGTTCGAAAACTGGCTACAAGGCATGTAGAGATTTTCTGGTACCGAACATAGTACATTATTGGAATTTGACAATGGTGTGCCACTACTAAATTGCATATGACGAGATTAATGTATAGTAAACATTTTTTAAACCTTTGATACTTTATTAGCGTATTCATATACGTATCTAACCATATGGGTGAATTTCTGGGGTCGAACCCATTGCAAACAGTGTGGTACAGAAAATCGTTGATCTGACAAAATTTGCACCAATTTTCGGTATGGAATTGTATACTATGAAATTGCGTTCCTGTAGATTTTTTTTTAATTCGGAATACAACTAGCATATTTCCTATAAGTATTTATATTTACGTTACGAATTTTTTTTATCTCACTACGTCGTAAGCTTATGCATATACCTATCTAAACATATGGGTGATATTGTGGGCCGAACCCATTATGAGCGATATGTCAGGACATATCGACACCTATCTGAATGTGGTGAATGTGAACCAACCATATTACAATGGGGCCATATGACGAATATGTAACCACATATTACCAAATTACTTGATGGTAGAATCGTGCAAAAGCAGTAGTACATATTCAGTTTTATACAACTATATGTAAAAAAATTATTACAAACCTAGAACTGAGATTCTAATACTCAATATAGTAAATTGTTGGCATTTGACAACTGTCCGTGGCTACTAAATTGAATATTATGAAATTACTACGTGGTAGAAATCTCAAGATTCAGTAGCGTATTCATATCGCTATCTAACCATATGGGTGAAATTATGTAGCCACACATATTACAGCCGGTAGGGTATTGAAAACCGCAGGTCTGCCAACATTGGAACAAATTTATGCGGACTACGAAAATACTTCACGTTCGAATTCTTTTAAATTCTCAATATAACTAGCATATTCAAACTCCTGTACGTCTATGTGAGCGAAGTTCTGGAACCGACCATATTACGGAAAGTAGGACACCGAAAACCACGAATACACCATCATTTAAGCTAAATTTTGCGTATTAAAATTACTTCATCTAGATTTTGTTAGATTCGGAATAAAACTCGCATATTAAATCTCAAGTCTATGTGGGGTAAATTATGGGGCTGAACATACTACAGCCAATAGGGCACCGAAAACTGTGGTGGTTTATTAATACAATGAACCTTTCCAGTTTAGCTATGCCCCGCCCATCTCTAGCTAAACTCCACCCATACCACTCTCGAGTTGGGATCGATGGATTTCTGAACTTCTAGACGATAAATTTCAAGAAAACTATACAGGTAAGCCGTGGAATATTTTGACACTAAATTGACTGGGTCCAGTCAAATTACTTTCAAAATATTCAACAGAATATTTATTAAATAACAAAAATATACAATTCGTACAACGTGTCAGATTATTAAGCATTTAAGATGGACTAAATCGAGTCAGTCATGACGTCATTATTATGACCTTATCCTACGCGTCACTTACTTAATTACGACGTCATATGACGTAATATGATGGATAGACAACCTGAAAAGGCCCATTAGCAAGTGGTATTAATTACCCTCGCTCCGTCAGAGGATGAGTGTATTGTATTCGGGTCTACGTGCGTTCGGGATGGCAAGGGTCTACAATCTATGATTGGTCTTGTTAAAATATGTGACCTATAAATACGGGTGCTCTCTTAATACAAGTGGTCCATATTGTGTGGACCACACATTAGCAAGTGGTATTAGCCCTGTAATGCTCAATTTGCTCATGCCAATTTCAATAGAGGGATCCATTTCTAGGTATGGCACGCCTATTTCTAGCTAAGCTCCATCCCTTTTTTGCGTGTTGGAATCGATGTATACGCTGAATAATGAATTCCCATACTTCCAATTTCAAGGTAACTATACAGGTAAGCTGATGACTATTTTGAAACTAATTTGACTGGGTGCAACGAAAACCGTGAATCGGCCTAAATTTGAGCCGAAATTATTCCATGGTAGATAGTTTTAAATCTCACTACGCCGTAAGCGTATGCCTATACCTATCTAAACATATGGGTGACATTCTGGAGCCGAACCCATTATGAGCGATATGCCAGGACATACCGACACCTATCTGAATGTGGTGAATGTGAACCAACCATATTATAATGGGGCCATACGGCGAATATGTAACTACCTACGATGAGATTACTTAATGGTAGAATTGCGCAAAAGCACTAGCTCATATTGAGTTATATATATCCATATATAAAAAAAATTATTACAAATCGAGAACAGACATTCTGATACCGAATATAGTAAATTGTTGGCATTTGACAACTGTCCGTGGCTACTAAATTGAATATTACGAAATTACTACGTGGTAGAAAACTCAAGATTCATTAGCGTGCTCATATCGCTATCTAACAATATGGGTGAAATTATGTGGCCAAACCTATTGCAGACAGCTAATAGTAGGGCATTGAAAACCCGCCGATCTGCCAAAATTGGAACGAATTTAAGCGATGAAATCGTATACTACGAAATTACTTCACGGTTGAATTTTTTTCAATTCCCAATATAACTATCTTATTCAAATCCCACTACGTCTATGTGAGCGAAGTTCTGGAGCCGACCATATTACATACAGACAGTAGGGCACAGAAAAGCACGAAAAACCCAACATTTAAGCCAATTTTTGCCTAATAAAATTATTTCATCTAGAATTTGTTAGATTCGGAATATACCTAGTATATTAAGGCTCAAGTCTATGTCGGTGAGATTATGGGGCTAAACATACTACAGACAATAGGGCACTGAAAACTGTGAATCACCGAGATTTAGCAGATTTTCGGTATGAAATTGTGCACTACGAAATTACTTCATGGTAAAAAATTTTATAACCTCAATCCATTACTTCACTAGCGTATTGATACACCTATCTAACTATATGGTTGAAATTCTGTGGCCGAATTTCCTGTAGACGTTCTTAACTTAGCACATGCATAGGCCTACACTTTCGGTTGATTTCTGTATTCAACAATCTGTTACAATATTATTGACAGCAGTTTTGACTGGAAATTTGGAACATTGGTAGTCTATCAATACTGCTACATAATTGCATTGACCATACATGGATTTATTCCCACGGATGGATTAAAGACAAAAGAATACTACTGATAATCACAGATCCATTATTCATTCGTATCCCGCGAGTTCTCTTTCGATACGAGATCGAGAAATGTATCTCGTATGTAGGAGCCTATTGAGTATCCATTGACGTAGTGATTTCACGATCAACAGTGTTGCTTTTACAATCCGCTACGGAGATAGACTGGGTACCGGTCTGTCTGGTATTCGAAGTTGAGTCTGTGTAACAGTCTAGTCGTTGTGATAACGTAAAAAGATGACCGGTCATTACATTAGAGGTGTAGTTTCGAAGAAGCCAAGCCTTTATTTTTAGATGGATCCATTATTGTTAGCGAACTCTGTCTACTTTTTCGCCCTCTACAATATTATTATGCATGTTTTTCTTTTGACATTTACCACCCACATAGTACGCCTCAAGACTGTCTGTAACAAGTCTGTAATTTTTACCCTATCTCAAATGTAACAAATGTGAATCACACTTTAATACAATACGGGAAAGGTTAAACAGACATGGTATATCATCGTCGTCCTCATAATTTATTAACCCTGTATTACCTAAATTGAGTCAAGAATATGAAAAAAAATTTGCTTATTGAGTGCCTATTTGCAGGCCAATAGACGACTGGTTGGAAGAGTTACTATTGGAATGACTGGCTCAATTATCGAGCCAGTCATTTCAGTTGTGAATTTCCACAAACTCTTCTCTTGACCTGAAAATTAACATCCTCAAGATCACTGTAGAGGCCGGTTTTGGCGGCTTCGTCATGAAAGGGTTAAAACACAATAAGAGAAGATGATAGGCTTACATGGACAGTCGTTGTCGTTGCAATACTTAATACAGGTCTAAGATAGCAACAAGTATGTGGATAGGGCGGGTGGGCTACCAGTCAAAGTATTAAAAAGATATTCGTATAGTTGTCTTTATCTGAGATATTGAAATTTCGGTGTTAAACATCTAAAGGACTTTGTTAGAAAAACACACAATTGTGCCCAAGTAAGTCACATCTTGGTGGCGGTTGCTTGAAATGACTTCCATTGGCCTAACGTTAGTCAATCGGTCACTGAATCCGGATGGTTTATTAATACATTAATACCGCGCTAGTGTTGGTATCGATGGATCTCTGAGCTTCTTGACTATCAATTTCCAGAAAACTATACAGGTAAGGTGTTGACTATTTTGAAACCAATTTGACTGGGTGCTGTTGCTGCTTGTGACAGTAACATTGCCCAGTCAAATTAGTTTCAAAATATTCACCAGCATGTTTTGTAAATAGCAAAGACATACAATTCGTACAACGTGTCGGACTATTAAGCATTTAAGACCACGTCATGATTATGACGTCATCCTATACGCCACGTCGTTGATTATGACATCATATGACGTAATATGATGGATAGACAACATGAAAATACCCATTAGCAAGTGGTATTAATTATCCTCCCTCCGTCAGAGGACGAGTACATTGTATTCAGGGCAACAATCTATGATTGGCCTTGTTAAAATATGGGACCTATAAATATGGGTGGTCTCTTAATACAAGTGGTCCATATTGTGTGGGCCACGCATTACCAAGTGGTATTAGCCATGTAATGCTCAATTTGCTCATGACAATTTCAATAGAGAGATCCATTTCTAGGTATGCCACGCCTATTTCTAGCTAAGCTCAACCCATTTTTGCGTGTTGGAATCGGTGTATATATACACCTGTGCAAAAGTTAAGCACCACCCTATTTTTACGCACATGCGAGGGTATATTCATGTGCTATGAAGAAAGCAATAGCAAAAACATTTATGTACCCATCCATCTTAGTGCAAGAGGTAATAATGCAACTAGAGGAATGCTGATTATGATGGTGGGGAAACACTGTATGTTTTTGTTTGAACTTGAAAACGAGGCCTGAATATGGTTACGTTGACACAACTGACAACTATTGCCCTACAGTTGACACACGTGGCTAGATTGTCATTAATGGTGTCTGAAAACGAAGTTTAACATCTGTGCACGAGTTTGAGACTGTCATTATTAATACCGGGTATATCCACCTTGTGCCTGGATGACGGCCTGGACACGACGTCTCATGCTGGTCACCAACCGACTGATACGCCATTGTGGTATTCGTTGCCATTCAAGATGGAGTGCGTCTGTTAATTCCTGTAGGTTCTGTACAGGAGGATCCCTCCTTCTCACCATGTTTCCCAGAATGTCCCAGATATGCTCAATAGGGTTCATGTCAGGGCTCCTTGCTGGCCATGGTAGGGTTTCGATGGCATTCTGGCGGAGGTATTCATGCACAGCTCTAGCACGATGTGGTCGGGCGTTGTCATCCATGAATATAGGGTGGGTTCCAGGTGCATGATTTACAAAATGAGGGACCACAACTCTATCCAGTATGGAATCTTGATATCTTTGTCCATTTAGTGTTCCAGGTACAGTCAACAGATCCAGCTTACAATCAAATGAGATGCACCCCCATATCATAACGGAACCTCCACCAAATGGAACTTCTTCCATGATGTTACGTTGGTCGTACGCCGTGCGTCTGGACCTCCATACACGAGTTCGACCATCTGTGGCATGAAGCAGGAACCGACTTTCATCGGACCAGTGTACCCGTCTCCAGGATCTCATGTTCCAGTGTCTTCTTTCGTTGCACCACCTCAGACGCTCCTCTTTGTGGTGTGCAGTGAGGAGAGGACGTCTGACAGGTCTCCTAGCTTTCATGCCAGCAGCATACAGTCTCCTTTTGACGGTAGACATTGACACTCTATTGCGCGTTTCCCATTGCTGGCTGAGCACTCTGCTGTTGGTGAATGGAGATCTCCTAACAAGGCGTACTAGGGCTCGATCATCATGGGCAGTAGTCTTCTTCGGTCTTCCAGATCTAGGCCTGTCCTTCACCTCGTTAGTTTGCCCATGTTTTGCAATCAAACGACTGATTACAGTATGGTTAATGTTCAGCTGTCTGCCAATCTCTCTGCATGACATACCAATGGTATGCATGCCTATGATTTGCCATTTTACACGATCACTTAACCTTCGTCTTGCCATAGCGGTTCACAATCAAGAGCTAATTCTCTCTGTACAAATAAACCACGGTCATGAACACAAAATTCCTAATCTTGTCGCCTAAATCTGTATGTAATGTTCTACACCTCAAACTGGACTTTTACATAACTGAACACGTGTGCTGTTTCCCGCCACGCACGGACATCAAGCGGCGTGAAGTCATGCATGCATGTGCATTTCGTACTTGGAATTATGTCAGCTAACGCGGGGACAAAAAGTATGGCAGCCTAGTTGTACCATCATGTTTCTACGTTCTATTGTTTTTGCTGGTGCTTAACTTTTGCACAGGTGTATATATACACTGAATAATGAATTCCGAGACTTCCAATTTCAAGGTAACTATACAGGTAAGCTGATGACTATTTTGGACTAAAGGTTTGCTGCTTCTGGCCGCAACAACGCCAGGTCAAATTAGTTTCAAAATATTCCAAAATATTTCAAAATATTCAACATGTTGATGAAACAGTAAAGACATACAATTCGTACACTTGCCGGACTTTTCAATGCTCATGACTGAGCTCGATACGCCATTCATTTACACATTTTGGATTGTGACGTCAGCCTGAATATGACGTAATTGATTATGATGTCATATCCTTCAGGTACAGATCGAACTCAGCCATTATCATAGAAAATGACTGTTGAATAAATAGCAAAGACATACAATTCGAACAGCGTCTAGTCAAATTAGTTTCAAAATATTCAACAGCATGTTGATTAAATAGTAAAGACGTGCAATTCGCATACTTGACTGGCTATTCAATGTTCCTGGTGGAGATAGATACGTCATTCATTACACATTTTGATTGTGACGTCCAGCTACATCTGACCTAAATAGTTATGACGTCATATACTGCAGAAACAGATCAGAAAAATCCATTATCCTAGAAAATGTCCTATGTCTAATTGCCGTCCAAGAGACCATTGTGGTTTTTCTTTTGCAATTTACTACTGGAATTATCAGATCGGTTATCCAACCAGTCATTCCAGTGGTAAACTTTCAAAACAAGTTCTCCGGCGAGTAGCTAATGCAAATGAACATTTCTCACGATCACCGCAAGAAGCCATTTGTGGTCAGTTTGATAGAGTGCTAAAGTGGACATATAAGAGATGCCGCGAGTGGGCGTGTGCTTGAGTACTTTCATCTGCAGAAGGAATGATAAACATGTTTTGTAGGCAGTCCTCCAGCAAAAGAAGAGTACTTATTTAGAGTAGTTATTTGGAGTTCCGTTGGCTGTTTATTAAAATAATTAAGCAGTCATCGCCGCGGAAACTCTATTACAGTCGGACCAGAACAAATAAGAGAACTCGCTATGAATCACGCGCATGAAGATAATAATTATGAGATATCCAGCGATCTAAAAATGGAGCAGGGTCTTCGCGCCGAGAATTATTAGATCTCGTATCGATGGAGATCTCGCGAGACACAGTCCCACAATCCCCTGCGCGAAATGGCTGGGCCTATAGACAATTCTAGACAGAAATTAATAGACGCGTGCCCGTGGAGCGGGCACGCAATAAACTTTGACTGATCACTCTGGGAACTACAATCGCACTGACTTCTGCGCGCTCGACCGCTACTCACGTGATCACTCTGCGAGATGATGACGTAGTAGAATTGGGGACGACTCGTCCTAGTGTAATGAACAAGACGAGTTGCCAGCCAAATGGTCGGTTTCCCTTAGCGTAATTTACTTTGATTATGTTTATTTAATTAGGTCGACATGCGTATTCTGCCTTCTCCGAAATTCTGTATGTGCTTGAATACTACATGTCACATCATCGGCACGGATCCAGGTAAATATAGCACGCACTGGCTCAGTCCCAAAATAAGACGATGAGGAATAAATGGAGATTCTCTCGTATGGTGTAACTATCTCGCCATAGGTGAACGAGTCGTGACTTGAGAATGTAGCCAGAAATTATTTCAGTCCTGGTTTCATCGGCTTGCTAACCTTATGTCCTTGCTCCAAGTTGTCCGTTCTCTCTGAGACCATCTGAGAGCATCTGAGAACAGATGCTCATGGCATGTGAAGGGATAAATGGGAAGTGGCGTGGAAGTTGGTAGGTCTTGATCACCATAAAAGCTTTTAATGACGCTCTGCTTTACCAAAGTTACTGTGTGCTGGATATCGTAGGTCGAATTAAGGATGATGAGGATGAATGGCGCAGCTGCGGACTGAGAGAGAGAGAGAGAGAGAGAGAGAGAGAGAGAGAGAGAAGGAGAGAGAGAGAGAAGGAGAGAGAGAGAGAGGGAGAGAGAGGGGGAGAGAGAGAGAGGGGGGGGGAGAGAGAAAAAGATAGAGAGAGGGAGAGGGAGAGAGAGAGAGAGGGAGAGAGAGAGAGGGAGAGAGAGAGGGAGAGAGAGAGGGAGAGAGAGAGGGAGAGAGGGAGAGAGAGAAAAAGAGAGAGAGGGAGCGGGAGAGAGAGAGAGAGAGAGGGAGAGAGAGGGAGAGAGAGGGAGGGAGAGAGAGAGAGAGGGAGAGAGCGAGAGGGAGAGAGAGAGAGGGGGGGGGGGGGGGGGGGGGAGAGACCGGTTGAAAAGGCATGTCTCCCAGAAGTGGACGTGGATAAAATTCTTGTAGACCATAGATATCAGACAACTATCCCACAATCCCTAGGGCAGGATATGCATGTTTGGCAAAATTTCAAATAGCCGGATTCTGCTACGCTTGCATGTAATATCGGGCTCGAAAATGATTACGGTGATTGTAGCTATGTGGCTGTATGTACCGAATATGAAGGATGGATCCTGGATATGAACAGGAAAGCAATTGAACGGTACGTGTGTTTCTATGGGCATGTCTGCACATACCAGTGTGGCATGCATGGTATATGCTTCTCCCGGAGGCGAAAGCTATATGCAGACTGAAGAGTCTAAGGAGGAGATGACAGTGTTCATGAAAAGGAAAGGAGGGTTGACTTGGTAAACAAAACAAGTTTGAGCTTCCGACACTTGAAAAGGGATACTGGACCCTGGAGAAGGGAAGACTTCGACAGTAGCAAAGCAACTGGCAAGCGATTCTAGAATAAAAGGCTCAAAATAAATGATTATTCTGGGATGCACCCGTATGGGGGAAAGGGGTAAAGGGGTATAAGTTCGTCCAGTTATACTTATGCAGATTGGGTTAATTTTCATCTATTCCATGTCTATTATGTCTAGTTGATTAATGATTCGGATCCAGAGAATTCACCAGTATGGCTTCCAAGCCGCACACTTCTTCAATGGATAGCATCCGGCTGGATGGCATAGCGCTGTGCGTTGAGGGATAGCGTTGCACATTGGCATCCGGCATAGACTACTTTCTGTTATCTGTGTCTTAAAGGATGGTATTCTTTATAATAGGATGGGACCAGTTTTATTATCATGGCATTTCTGATGGCATTCATCTTACTGCTGTTAATGCCATTTCATATCTGGTTTAACGATTCACATTCATTAATCAGCTGATCTGTCAGCGTTTTCTAAACTCAACTGTGTCCTGTGGCCTATAGTGCTTGATTGTTTCAGGCAATCCACTCCGGGGCCAGCAGATGGTACTTATGGAGCTGGCCATCGCCTGTGGTCCATTGTGTGGCCAGAATATGTTGTTTTCTTAGACGATCATGCTCGGTGATCAGTTGCGGTAGGCTGATGGTGTCTATGGCACTTGAACGTCTCCCGTTGTCGACTGTCAAGCCAGCTGCTGATGCTTCTGACACCTCAATGCCAGGTGATCCACTGTGGGGCCAGCAGATGGTGCTTCTGACACGTATCTAACTGGGGATCCTTTACGTCGTCGGCTGATGGTGTTTATGGCGCATGACCATGCATAGTCCATGGTATACTGTGGGGCTAGCTGATGGTGCTTATAGCCCTTGACCTTTTTGACGTGGTCCACTGCGGATTAGCCCGTGGTACGCATGGCCCTTGACCATGCCAATGTTTCAGTTTGTAATGGTGCTCCCCTAAGACATGTAGATGAAATGGAGCCACCTGGGACACATGGGTCCACTATTTGATACGCCATAAGTTGGTCAACTAAGTGAGGTTTTCTTGTAGGTGACTTATTTACACCGTCGCTGGCAATGCGGCCTGGCTTCAACCAACCCTTTAGCCCTAGTACGCCTGAGTAGCAGCGACAACAAATGCATTTTCATCAACAACCTCTATTTCTTGGCTTTAAATAAAGTTGCAAAAACGCGGTGCGATTAGCCAGTGTTACTCACAAATCATGGTTCATTAGCAAGGTTTGTAAAAGTGCACGCACTGGTGTGAGTGCCCTCAGGAGCCTGGATGTAGCGTTTCGTGTACTAATGGAATGATCTAACAACATGGTATCTGTCTCCGCGAGTGTACACCACTAATGGATAACACGCGCCGCGTTTATGCAAGAAATGGCATTTACAAATAAAAACCCGCCATGGCAGCTGAACTGTACGTATATGCGTATCATCCTATTCTCTGTAACGTGCTAAGTAATGGACCTCACGGCTCACATTTCACAGAACATTGCCTATGTGCATTATGTACTCGTGTTTAAGGCTTGATATATGCTTAGCCATATGAACACAGGCAATAGACAATAGGTGACCACCCATCACCTTCAGGGACACTGTCACTTTATGTGATAGAATGGTATTTGAACCATGTTAGCATCTTATGTTGACTGTCTCTACACAACGATAATTCAAAAGAAACTTCCCTATATGTCATCTTGTATACACTGATACTAGGAGGTTTGCATGACACGATCGGGTTAAGAATATCAAAACCTGGTCACATAAGAGGGTAGAGGTGTTTTGTATAATTATGTTGGCATAATAAATTATTATTGATGGCCAGTGCGTGCGTGCGTGCGTGCGTGGAAAGGTGGATTGATAGATGGATGAATGGATGGATTGATGGACACTAAGCCCTCTTCACATAGCCTCAATACTCACACCGGCCATTGGCGGCATAAGTAATGAATGAACGAACGAATGAGCCAGTCAGTCAATTATCTGGTCGGTCGGCTGTTTGGTCAGTAGTTCGGTCGTTCTCTTGGCCAGTTGGTTGATTGGCCAGTCAATCAGTCAATTGGTCAGTCGAGTGGTCAGTCAGTGAATCTATGATGTCAATCAATGAGACAATCAATGAAATTAAAAACTTAAGAACTTAATGATTTAACAATTTGAATCAGTAAAACCCGAGAACCAACATAATATAGATGACTCGATCAATCAATTAACCAGGCTGTCAGTTGTTTCTCTGGTCGGTCAGTCAGGCAGTTAATTATTTGGTTTGTTAGATGGTCGGTCAGTCGATCGGCCTGTCAGTTAGTCACTTGGTCGTTCGGTCGCTCCGTCGGTCTGTCAGTTGTACTCAGTCAGTTCGTCCGTCGGTTGGTCGGTTTAGTAGTCGGTCGCTCGGGCGGTCAGTTTATCGGCCGGTGACTCATTCATTCAGTCAGTTGCCCAGATGACAGGTTGGTCAGTCAGTCGGTCGATCTGTCAGTCAGTTCAATCAGTGACTCAAATAATGGCTCATTCAATGAGTTAATTAAAGATAAAGAAGGACATAATGCTTCAACAACTGAATCAACTGAAGCAGCGAACCAACAAAATACATTATGTAATCATACTAACCTTTCAATAGCTGCTACGGCAAGCAGCCACGTCGAGGCAACAATGAGAGCTTGACCCAGGAACCCATGTACTTGGCACAGAACATCCCCGAATACCCACGTTCCTGTCAAGATCAAAACATGGTATGATGGCTTGTGACATCTTGTTAGCTCAAAATGGCAACACTGGAACATCATGCGTGATAATAATTTCAGCTGGAACTCATAGCTAGTATAATGTATGCCGTTTGTCGTTTTTCTCCCTGTCAGATGTCCGGTCTATCGGTCTGTCAAAGCACCATATGTTGCCACTACTGTGTGCTGCAACAATTTCTTTTAATAACTCGGTCAGGCCTATGACAGCGCACCAACGCTATATATTTGTGCAAGTGTAAAGTGGGCTTACTTATAACAATAAGTATTCAATGAATATCTAGTCTCACCCGCTCTTTCTTTTTTAATATCTCGATTGACTCGGACCTCTGACCTTTGATACCGAAATATAGAGGCTCTTTCACGACAGCAACGATAACCGTCAACCAAGGTGAGATGAATAGTCATTAAACAGAACTTTTGTTATTGCGCTGAAGTATCATCTTGATTTTGTGGTCAAAAGGTCAAAGGTCAAGATGTAAAAGATCAAGACCATTGAAAATGGAGCTAAAGTTTTACAGATTGTAAATATGTGTGAGAGATTGCCTGCGTTGTTTAGAGAATTCTCACAATTATTTGAAAATTCAAAGGGCACGAGGTCAAAGTTCAAGGTCATAGAAGTGGGTGAGTGAATGAGAACCAGTATTTCCACAATATTTGTACGCACCTCCCTGTAGGAATAGTGAGGTTAAGGTACATAAACCAGCATTCCAATCTGAAACTTTGACATGATAAATTTGCTGTTCCACGTAATCAATGCGGTATTTCACCACAAATCTATGTACATCAGAAATTCTTACCCATCGCTGATGTGACATGACTTTATTCTGTTATCTGATTGGCTTATATAAGATTGTATGATTCAGCATTTCCCTCACGTGCTGTCATTGACTGCAGCCCATGGGACGAATTTGAGTAACTCATGCAAAAATATTAGAAGATATACCCCACACAGAAGACCAGTTTTACCTATGCTGCATAGTTTCAATGTGATAACACACAGCGTATTAAAAACGGCGAGGAAGCAACGTCGCTTCAATGAATAAATGCCTTTACAAATATCACATTGACAATGTTAAATGTGTGTATATGTAAATGTCGACTGAATATATTATTTCAATTAGACAAGCATTTCTACTTTGGGAAATGCTATTAGGAATTCATTTAACATCGATGTATTGATTGGCAGATTTGACCAAGATGCCAAGCTGAATGGCGGCAGATCAAAATTGTTCCAGTGTGATGGAATGTGGCTAATTAATTAATCATTCTGATGGGTAATAAATTTAGCATACAAGTGTTGTGTGGTGTATATACCTGCTTGTGCGACATCTACAAACAATGTATTCCCTCAGGAGAATACTATGTTTATGGGAGATTTACAAGCCTTGCAAAACACATGTGTATCTATTATGGGGCAGTCGTTCACTCGCCTGTTATCCACTGTATGAACAAGCGATATGAGCATCTCACGCTGGAAATGTGAGATAATATAGTCTACACCATATGAAGGACATGTTTAACTATACTGTGTCATCCCATTAGGATTAGAGAAGATTTTTACATTATTGATTTCCTGCATCGACCGGGTAAATAAGATCAGAGGTGGTGGGGGGTCTGCTTCTTTCAAGTGTCCTTGTTTCTGTTTATGTGTGCTTACAACAATTTTCTTACAATTAAACAGGGTTGGTGTGCGTAGTGTAGAAACTTATAGTATGGGAATGATTAAGCGCCCAAAGATAAGGAAGTGCTGCGTGTTCATCACCAACAACGCAGTGTAATTTTGCAGATGACATCTAGAGGTTAACAAGATCAATTTTTTAAATTAACAGTTCTCAATCAATACTAATGCACTACTCAACCCCATCATATAAATTTCAACTGGATACGAGTTTCTCAATTAGCATCCACGATGAGGCGGGTAGTTGTGTGGCTTCATACTATTAGTAAGCGAATGTCAGCAGAAGCTAGCATTTTGCTAATGAATATCTTATCCCTTCTGTGACTGCTTTGTTTTCCTTAGTTGAACAAAGTACCCAAGACTATGTACACTGCTTGATGGTCAGCTTAATCACCGTGCATCATCCACTACATAAATGTTTCTTAATACTCCGAAGTATGACATTGTCCTATGAAACATCTAAAATTGATGAATCCAGCTTCTCAGTCAATCATATGACGTGTAGGCTGACGTCATAATCAACTACGTCATGAATGGCTCGATTTATTCCGCCTTAAACGCTTAACAAGTCCGTCAGGTTGTACGAATTGTATCTCTTTATTATTTCCTAAACAGTCATCTCTTGGTCTGTAAATGGATCTTCTTACAGATCACTGTAGACGCCGCTTTTGGACGGCTTTTCCTGTTGAATATTTTAAAACTGATTTGACTGAGCGCTGTTGCTGCCATAGGCAGCAACAGCGCCCCGTCAAATTAGTTTCAAAATATTCAACAGCTTTCCTGTATAGTTTTCTGGAAATTAATGGTCAGGGAGTTCAAAAATCGATCGATCCCACACTAGTGGGTGGAGCTTAGCTATAGAGATTTTAAAAAGCAAAAATATACAATTCGTACAACGTGTCGGACTATTAAGTGTTAAAGACGGGCTTAATCGAATCATTCATGACGTCATGGTTATGACGTCAGCATACACGTCGCGTGGTTGATTATGACGTCATTTTGTTGAGTGAGGAAATGGATTCATTGGTTCCAGGTTAAGCAAAGTGGCTACCATCACAATAGTCAGATAAATCGTGCTTGATTGCTTTTGCTCAAATTATTCTAATTCATTTTTTGTTTTTCTTACTGGTGGTAGTATTGTTATTATTATATATGAGTAACCAGTCAAACGCATTTGATAGTTGTCTTCTCTTTTCCTTTAACTACAACATCGTGATTAATGAGGGTAGTTCATGTACCATGCAAAATCTAAATGTTCACTGTTTAACAGTTTCTAAAAAATGTTAGATTTTCCAAGTTATTCTCTAGTAATACCAATCTATCTAAAGTTTGCCGGCTAATGATTGTAATTATTAAGCAATTCGAAAAAGGATGAAACTATCGCACAGCCAACAAAGATAGCCCTCAAAGATAATACCTGGAAACAAAGTTAAATAGTAATTAAAATAATATGTGTAATATGTATTATGAAAATACCTTGCCAGAAAACAGCCAAATATATTGCAGTAGTAAATCTAGACCATTTATTTCAAGGTAAACAGTTAATCTATAGAGATATGTAAATAACATGTAACCGGTCTTGTCACTGTATAAATTGTATTATGTTTATACCCAATGTATCACATATATGGTCTGAGAGTAATAAATCGTGAATCTAGACGGTTTCATACATTTGTATTCATGTCAAGGGACGTGTGTGTGATTAAGACAAAAAGTAGTACATACCTAAATGCTCTATATGCATAACGCATCGTGCTATGCCAACGGATAGACACTCCATAGAGGCATGAATTACTACCCATGGTTATATTCAGTATTTAGGCAAAGGCATAAAGCATGCTTTCATCTTTATGCTTGTCAGATGATGTCAGCATTCTTTTGTTGTTGAATAGAGTGTGGTGCCATAGAACAGCGGTTACGTTAAAGTCAGTTGTCAATGGTTCTAATCCTACATGCTCGCCATTCGCAAAACAATCGATGTAGATGACGTTGGTGTTCTTAACATTATACAGATGTTGTGCTAAGAACTGATTATAATTCAGGAAACCATTTCCTCGGTCATTCACATGACGTCATAATCAACTATGTAACGTGTAGGATGACGTCATAATCATTACGTCATTAATGGTTCTATTTAGTCCATTTTAAATGCTAAATAGTCCGACGCGTTGTACGAATTGTGTGTTTTTACTATTTAATAAACATTATGTCGAATATTTTGAAACTAATTTGACTGGACACTGTTGCTGCCATGGGCGGGGCATAGCTAAAACTGGAAAGGTCAATTCCTGTAATTCATAAAGCCAATATCAAGCAATGATGTATGCCTGTGATGAAGATATAGTCATGATCTGAATATAGATGGTCCTTCCACATCATTACTCAATAGCAAGGATCAGATTCGACTGGCTAACCATAGTCAGTTTGCTGGTTTACTGAACCTGCGCATTTGCTATGCCAAGCCGAACGTTGTATAAATAACTAGAGTTCGTTGCTACCCGATTCCCCATTGCTTTACTTTTGGAGAACATTTGGAGATGGGTACCAGTCTCGAGTAGCTCTTTCTGTCTTCTGTTTTGATAACCTAAGAAAATGGGTTATTTTCCCGCTAAGACGTCAAAAAGCGTCCAAAATGAGATAAAGCTGGAAGGAAAGGGGCCTTGGGAAAATTGATATATAATGGGAAAGCATATTTTCATAAAACCTAAGTTATTTATAGAAGTATTAACACTTTTATATATACATGTATTCATGGTGAGCGAGGGGTGTCCGCCATTTTGAATATTACGCAAACTTCTTATTAATTATTTCGGACCGAGCTCGGGTGCTCGGTCAATTATAGTTAACTAGCTAGTTAAGTATCTTACGTTCGACTGAAATCCAGCTAACTATAGCTAATAGCTAACTGTGGTTGGCCTGTCGAACTTGGCCTAGCATGGTAGTTTGGAGAAGAGCATCTTCAAGAACTCAAATATAGGATTTGTATGAACATGTATAATTCATGTCAGAAATATGTTGCCATTTACGCAAACACTCAGCTCGCAGAATAGTGATTGTAAACAGAGATTAATAGAGGAATCCAATATGTCAGTCAAATATATGACGTCATAATGAATTACGTCACGTGCAGGTTGACGTCACAATCAATTATATAATGAATAGCGGCAATGGCGTCATGAATGCTTAATAGTCCACAAAGTTGTAAGAATTGTATGTCTTTAATGACCATCCTGCTGAATATTTCGAAACTAATTTGACTGGGCACTGTTTCTGTCAAAGGCAGCAACAGCACCCAGCTTACCTGTATATTTTTCTGGAAATTGGGCTTTAGGAGCCAAGTGGTCTGTAGATCTCAACACGGACAAAGCGTGGGGAAACTTAGCTGAGAATGGGCGGGGTATGGCTAAATCTGGATTCCCCATTGGGTCCACATTGCTAGTCTGGCACCTGTATCCATACTATCTCGATGTGCATGTCTAAATCATATTTCTCATCATTTGACGGGGCCATCTTTCTTCTTAGAGCGTTACTGTTGGCCAGAATCAACGATCTAGATGGTCGCAGAAGTGGCTGGTCTACATGTAGCTTACTTTTACCTACAGTCAACCAAGCTTACATGTAGTGGCCGTAGGAACGCAGTCACATAGGCCTACACATGACAGCAGAATAGTTTCAAGGTGTGGGAATTTCTGCCTAGTCAATCATCAGCTATTACACTATTTGGTACACTTCTATAAATAGCTATAAGAAAGTCTTACGTAAAATAACATAATATAACCAAGAATAGTGCTGCATGATATTGCCATTGACTGCATCGTGATATATCGTGGAGAAAACATCGCGATATATCGGCATATCGTAGTCCTAGTGCCAGATGTTTAAAATAGTATGGGCTGTTGGGGCAGGATATATACACACACGTTGTTTTAGCACCTCAATAAAATCTGATATTCCCAGCCTATTCGCCTTGTCAATTTCTCCTGAGTATTGGTTTTTTAAATTAATGAATATTATGTTGATTATTTTGGAATTACCATGACCAACAGTGCCCTGTCCGAATAGTTTCAAAATATTCAACAGTTCCCAATGTTCAATTTCCATAGGGTTGAGGCATACAATCCACAAACCCTCGCTACTCTGGTTAGCAGTAGGTTGTAGAGACACTGTATTCAATATTAAAGGAAGCGAAAAGGGAAATAACAAATGATGTTTATTGGTAATTTCTCACAATATTTAATAAACTACCATCGATAAAAAATGGAAATGAATCAGGATTATTTGAGAAAAAGCATTTACTAAATCTAGGAGCGCTTAGCTTGAAGGCAATTCGTGACCAAGCTGGCGCTTCACGCTCCGCTGTGTACCAACTGAGCGTGCAGGCATACCGCATAGGCCTACCTGAATATAACGAAAGCGCACCTGAATATAGTTTTGTAAGCGGTATGAATAGTATTCTCTATAGGCGCCGATGTCGATCGATTAATTCGCTATTGATCTTTTTGAAAATGTTATGTTTGAATGTCACTTTTTCTGGTTAAACAGCAAGTTTCGGTCACTGCTGGTTTCCAAAGTCGCGATATGATGCCTATTGAATATTTTGAAATTAGTGTGATTGAATGTAAACCCTGTCTCTGGAAGCAACGGCTTTCAGTCAAATTGTTTTAAAACTAGACAGTATTTTACCTGTAGGACGTAGTGAAATTGATGCCAGTATCGTAAATCGCGAGACTATGGGTACTTATGCTTATGCCGACGACAAAACTCAACAAAACGGGACTGCACCAAACAATAACGACAACGACTTTCACAACCGCAACGACGACAACGGAAATGACACAACTGCCACCGCCGGCACCACCGCCAAAACAACAACAACAACAACAACAACAACAACAACAACAACAACAACAACAACGAAATCAATGTTGGGTTCCTTAACGTGTGTGGTCTGAATAATAAACTAAAATACCCAGAAATGCATGAGTTTATAAGCAGGTTTGATATCGTAGGAATAGCTGAAACTAACTTAGATGAATTTGATACTGTGAAAATAGATAACTATACAGCTATCCTAAAATGTCGAGCAGATGTGCGACGTAAGTCAGGAGGGATTGCCATACTAATTTAAAATAAGTTATCCAAACATACTCAAGAACTAGAAACAGATAGCGATTATGTTCTATGGATCTCGGTATCTCAAACATGTACTAAACTAAATAATGAAATAATAATTGGCTGTATCTATTTTCCACCAGAAACTTCAGCGTATTCATCTTTAGATGCATTCGAAGAATTAGAGCGTGATATCATTAAGTTTTCAACAAGATCAAAGTTACTCCTACTAATAGGCGACATAAGCGCAAAAACTGGTCAACTAGATGATTGTCTAAGAAGCGACGAAGCTTTCCTCCGATTTGTAGACATTGACCCCTGCGATATAGTAACTATCCCGTAAGCTGAGGCCCCAAAACGCATATCACAAGATAGAAATCGGCCGGATAACTATGGCCACAGGCTACTTGACCTATGTAAATATAATAACCTTTATATATCTAACGGCAGAGTATAGTTACTGACGCAAACATAGGCAAGTAACGACAAGAAATAATAGTGTTATAGACTACGAGCTATCCACATCCGACCTGTTCAATCACATATCCATATTTGAAGTCCATGATTACTGTCCTATCATATCCGATGTACATTATGCATTGCAGCTGTCGCTATCGCTCATAAATACTCCAGCAATAGAACAAATTAATAATTGTATTAACAAGGAAAATTTAACATCGCGAAAATGGAAATCTGACCTACGCAATGCATTTACAGAGAGAATACTAAATCATCAAACTCTGGCTGATGTAAATCGACAAATCGATAATATAGCAAATGGTAACTGCAATGCCCATGACATTAATGAAGTAACAATGGCCATCTCTAAAATGTTTGAAGAACCAGCTGTGTAAACATTCAGTAAAGTAAGGACTGCCCGAGCAACACTTAAAACCAAAACATGTCGCCCATGGTTCACCGGTGATTGCAAGACTGCCCGAGGGGAATATCATAGGGCTAGACAAGACTACAGACTCGGAAAAGGAGAAATAAATCACCAGCACATGATAGACGCTAGCAAGAATTATAAAAATATAATGAAACAGTCGATTGCCCGATATATATATATAAGCACCATAAAGAAATCAGAGCAATGAGTAGTAGTAAGCCAAAAGACTATTGGAAACTGATAAAACGAAAAGAAACGCAAGAACCATCTACCATAACAACAGAGGAAATGTATGACTTCGTCAAGTCCATAAATGAGGTAGTCTATGATACAGATTCAGAACGTATACAGATCAATGAAGACATCCCAGACATCACAGACGAGCACAACGCAATAAATTCCCCTATTACAACTGAAGAAATTTTCAAATCTATTAAGTAACTAAAAACAAGTAAAGCCGCTGGGTCAGATGGAATATTAAATGAATATATTAGATCTACAGAACAAATTATGTTAAACATTTATAAAATCCTGTTTAGTGCAATTTTAGATTCCGCAGTAATTCCAGACGCCTGGACAGAAGGTTTCATTATCCCAATATACAAACGAAAAGGTAACCCGAACGAACCAAAGAACTACCGGCAAATTACATTACTCAGCTGTTTAGGAAAACTCTTCACGTCCATACTTACCAGCCGAATAAACAAAGCCCATGGATGCGCTAACAAATTATGCGAAAACCAGACAGGATTTAGAAACGGCTATTCCACTACTGATCAGATAGATTTAATATTCAAAAGAATGAAGAAAATACTATTTTGCTGCTTTGTAGACTTTGAAAAGGCTTTCGACTCGGTGTGGCGCGATGGTCTCTGGTTCAAACTCAGACAACATAACATTACGGTAAAATCTTTAATGTTATTAAAAGCATGTACAATAACATAAAGTCGGCAGTTAAATTCAATAATGCGCAATCACAACCATTTACCTGTATAAGAGGAGTCCGACAGGGAGAGATTTTTCACCTATATTATTCGCAATTTACCTTAATGATCTAGAGCACTTCCTTCAAAACCGACAATATAAGCAGATTGAGCTGCGAAATTAGGAAGAAGATTTAAACATCTTACTCACTTTATTAGTCCTATTATAATAGTCGTCGCCTCCTAGCTGAAAAGAACATATCAGAACAAGCTCGCAAAGGCACGTCCGCACTGCATTGTCGCGCCAGAGAATTGGACTTACCAATATACTGCTACGTTAAATTGTAGCATCAAATGCATCAGATTCTATTATATGGGGCTGAAGTCATAGGAATAGAAAATTGCAGCTTACTAGAGAAAGTAAATCTAGACTTTCTACGATATGTTCTAAAAGTTAAAATGAGTACACCGAAGTATATGATATATGGCGAGCTCGGAGAAATTCCAATTCAAATAGTTATAAGAAAACGCATGATAACATATTGGCTTAAGCTTATTTCAGGAAAACAAACAAAACTGGCATTCAGATTATACACCCATATGTTATTAGATCATCGAAACAACGGCGCGCAGTACAAGTGGCTAAACTCCATAAAACAATACTAGACACAACAGGACATAGTTACCTCTGGACAAATCAAGCAATAAATAACTTTAGTATATATATATAAGTGGTCGGAATCATTTCCCATTCGATTTGTATAGATGGTATCGGCATTCTTTGCAGTAAGCTAACTCGGTAAGTGGTTGAAAGTTGAACTCGTTATCTAGTAAGTTCTAGAACGTCTGATGCATGAGTTGTCTGTCTAGCACTTTGTATTTTGCAGACTTCTTGCTCAAGCATGTGTACAATAATCCATTGGATATCCATTTCATATCCGTTTTGATTGCAAGAAATTGAATCATACATAAAGAGGTGATAACTATATATGAACACACATATATTTGAGAAATATCACCCGATTTCCGTCCTCTGATTTCTGATATAGTAATGGAATGCGGCCAGACATACGCAAATATGCGCATACCGTATCAATATTGAATGAGGCACTTCATAATATTGTGGCCACTTTTCTGATATCAACTCTTCTTCTTCTTCTTCTTTTCGTTCGCTGATCATACCGCCAGTCCTGTAAGTGACTATCGACATGAGCATAAGCGTAAGAGAATATGAACTCTTCATGTTACCGACTCATGTAATATAAACACAGTGAATTACAATTCTGCTCTCTGTATTTTCAGATTTGATATTCTCTCTTATTTCTATGTGTATGCACACACTATTTATATCTGTGTCATGCAAAGGATGTTTGATGGATTTCTATAGAGTAATTTTGAACTACTGATAACAGCAGAAAGAACAGAAGTCCATCTCCGTAGTCACCAACGCCAAGAAGCCGATTAACCACTATACTGCGGATCCTACTAAGGAAACTTTGATTATTGGATCGTCAATTATCAAAGGTATAAATGAGAGCGGGCTCCATGCGTCAGTGCAGGTTATGTGTATCAGGGGAGCGAAGATTCAAACTATCCGTGACATCCTATATTCAATCGAACTCGTGAACTATAAAAATGTGGTAGTGATGGCAGGGACTAATAACTCAGACGGTGACCTGTGTGAGGCAATGAGTGAAGTAGACGAATTAGTGCGAGATATTCACAGTTTAGCGCCCCATTGCCAAGTCTATATTTGCGAACTAGTGCCACGCGCGGACAATCCACGACGACAGAAATTCGTCGCCAGATTCAATCGCCACCTGGACGTACGGGCTCTATTTTTAGACTTCACCGTTATAGAAACATCCGGACATTTCTACTCAAAGAACCGACCAGGAACTATAGAAAACTCGCTGTACTACGCGGATAAACTACACATAAACAGGACCGGAGCCTCAGTACTGGTACATTGTATTAATGACTATGTACAGATCGTCGTTTCGGCCAGTTGCAAGAACTGTGGAGAACCTAACCATAAGTCATTCATGTGTCGCCACGGCCAACCAGTGAGAGGTTACACATGCTACGCCCATGGCCACAAGTCCAACAGGTGTCCGGGGCGCTAGGAGTCTGGCCAAGAAGAAGTGCCAACGGGTGACACGTATTTTAAGGTAAGATCAAATTCCTTGCCTACAAACTCACATGATAATAAATATAATCATAATAGTATTGTTGACAATGTTTATAATGTGGTCGTCAGCAACAGATATGATCTCTTAACTATCATCGAAAACATTCACAATGTAATTACACCATGTACTACTGCACCAGTCTATGTATCCGATTCAACCGTCTCAATGACGCATGTTTCTTCTACTGTCTCTAATATAGCTACCACTATTACTACTGCTACTGCCTCCGATACTACTGCTACAGCTTACCCTAAAGCGAAACATCCTTGTGCTAACACAAACAATATAATAGAAGATACATTATTTACTCGTGCTACTGTTAGTGCTAGCATAATAAATGCAATTGATAGTGCTAAAGATAATGAATATATTGATAGTATTGCATGTGCTGCTGCTACTGGTGGTGATGATGATGATGATGATGATGATGATGATGATAATAATAATAATAATAATAATAATGATGATGATGATGATGATGATGATGATGATGATGATGATGATGATGATGATTATTATGATGATGATGATAATAATAATAATAAAGTAAATTTTCTCAATTTTATTAATATTATACGGTATTGTGGTGGAACAAGCAATAATAATTTTTCACACACACATTCCAGTAATAACGTCCTCTCTGATGTGGACCAATGGGTATGTAGCAAGAAGTTTATAAAACTAGTAAAACGCCTTGATTTCCCATCATCTAACTTAAAGGAAAAAGGTATACGCATTGGACATTGGAATATTGAACACTTAATGCCTAAATTAAGCCAATTAAAAATAATTATGGAGAAAACTACACAAGAAATTGAAATATTTGGTATAACAGAAACGTATATAAGCGGCGGCGTCGCCGACAATTTAATAGATATTCACGGTTATAATGTTGAGAGGAAAGAGAGACCAAACAATGTAGGAGGTGGGATTGTAATATACATAGCCGAAAATCAGTCACATCGTAGGAGACTTGACTTAGAACCACCGAATACAGAGGCATTATGGATCGAGGTTACGCCCTTTAAATCGAAATCATTTTTGTTATGTTGCGTTTATAGACCTCCAAATTCTCCCGTTAGCTGGATCGACGATTTTGAAGCCCAACTTGAACCTGCATACTCAGATAACACGAATATAATTCTAATTGGCGACTTTAATTTTGATTTTCTAAAAGCAGTCACGCCAAAATGCCTATCAGTAATGGAGTTATTTCATCTTGAACAATTAGTTAATAGCGAAACTAGAATTACGGACAAAACAGCTACCCTAATAGACCATATATACGTTACAGAGAGAAACAAATTTACGTCAGTAAGCGTAGGATATTTAGGATCAAGTGATCAATATCCCGTTTTTGGTGCGCGAAAAAACACCAAACAAAAATCACATAGTCATCACACTATAAAGTATAGATGCAGAAAAAGGTTTGACAATCAGAAATTTCTTCAGAATCTTTCCGATTGCAACTGGGAGATAATTGATTTGCTAAATGACCCAGATGAAGCGCTGCAGATATGGCAGGACGCATTTATAGGCATTCTAAATAAACACGCCCCTATTGTTGAGCGTAGAGTAAAGCGATTCTCTCAGCCAGGATGGATAACAGATGAAATTTTGAAGGCCATAAAGGACAGGGATTATTATAAGAAAGCTAAAGATATGATTAAATATAAAGAGTTGAAACGTAAGGTAATGTCGCTAATCGAAAGATCTAAGAAAAACTACTTTAGCACAGCGTTGGCTGACAATAAAAAGAATCCTTCACATATATGGACAATAATGAAGAGTATTAATCCGAAACCTAACAAAATGCCATTGACTTTGCTTGATAGTGACAGTAATGAAATTAAAGACGTCGAAAAACATTACGAAATGTTCAATCAGTATTTCACTACAATCGCGGCAGATCTCGCAAATTCCATAAAGACGCAATCTCACATAATTTCAGACGACATTAAAACGCATGTTAGAACGAAAATCCCGAGCGAAATTGAATTTACGATACCGAGAATAACTGTTAATAACGTTTACGAGGAACTTAGTCGGTTAAAACAAATAAATCCGCGGGCCATGACGGATTGAATGCACACTTCTTAAAATTATCGGCACCAGTCATAGCGCCATCAATTACACGTATTATAAATATAAGTATTGATACAGGCGTGTTTCCAACAATGTGGAAATGCGCTAAGGTGAAACCATTATACAAATCAGACAACAAAGGAGAGGTTAATAACTATAGACCAATATCAATTTTACCTGTTATTTCCAAAATTATTGAACGACATATACATAGCCATTTGTATAAATTTCTTAGTAAATACAATTTATTGACTGAATCTCAGTCAGGTTTCCGTCAGAAGCATTCATGCGAAACTGCACTGCTTAAGCTAGTCGAAAAATGGAGATTTGCGATAGATAATGGTGATTATGTCGGCGCTATATTGATAGATTTTAAGAAAGCTTTTGATTTAGTTAATCACGATATTTTACTAGAAAAGTTAGGCCTATATCAATTTGATAAGCTTGCGTTAAAATGGTTTTCATCTTATTTAGAAAATAGAAAACAATATGTGTCAATTTCTGACAAAATTTCTGGACATCTGCCGGTAACCGTAGGCGTACCTCAAGGTTCTGTATTGGGACCACTCTTATTTATCATGTATGTAAACGATCTTCATATGGGAATAACTAGTAATGTTGATATGTACTGCGATGATACGACGATGCACTGTAATTTTGAAAAACTTCCACAGATAACAGACCAGCTGACTAGCGATATGTCTGTGATAGAAAATTGGTGTCAAAATAATAAAATGGTGAAAACAAAACTTTTAATGATAAGCACTAAGCGTAAACAAGGGCAGATAAATCATGAGGAAATTAAGATACCAATAGCTAATTGTGAACTAGTCATTGTAAATGAGGCGAAACTTTTAGGCGTACATATTAAGAACACTCTTTCATGGGACCAGCACGTAAGAAAAATTTGCAGCAAAATAGCTTCACTTATCTATATGTTAAAGAAAAATAAGAAATATATGAATGTTGATGAGCGAAACCTGTTTTACAAAGCATACATCCTTTCACACATTGATTACTGCTGTCTTGTCTATTACGCTGGCACGCCTACATTGTTAAATAAAATAAAATTACAAAAGCGTGCAGCTCGAATAATATTAGAAGTCCCCTTTCGAACACCGTCAAAACAAATGTATGTAGAATTAAACTGGACTACACTAACGCAAAGAATGACAATTAATACAAATATTATGGCATATAAATCATTAAACGACCTTGCACCGAAGTACATGAAAGATCTGTTCACATTTGTAGAAGACACGCATACACTGAATTTACGGTCAAAAACGAACGGGCAATTAAAGCCTCCAAAAATAAGAACGGATTACGGGAAAAGCAGTTTTACATACACAGCAACAAAAATGTGGAATTCTTTAACTATTAATATTAAACATTCTCCGACACGCAGATCATTCATCGCAAATATGTGTGATTGTTTACCCGTCTTCGCCGCGGAATCTCCTGCGATTTACAACAATCAAGGACACGCCAGGAGTGGCCAAGTGTGACAACCTAAATCACCTCCACCAATAGCTTTGCTTAATTTACAGAGGACATTGAAAACAAATTGTGCACAAAACAATAACAAAAGTAACTGATTATTACAGTGCCGGACAATCCAATATTATCAAATATAAGTACTAGGAAGAGCAATAACCTTGATGATATAGCACAATAGAGATAAAACATACAAAAATGACCATTTGTTGATCAAGAGAGGCGTGTTCCCGAAAAATGAGCAGCGGAATGAATGACTCAGAAACCGAGCCAGTCATTCCGGTGTCCAATTCTCGGAAACACTTCTCCCAGACCCGCAAATAGGCATCGGAACAATAGTCCTGATAATTAGTAATAACAACCTAGTTATAACTGCAAATTAAAATCACTGAGAACAATTATAATGTGTATATCCCGTTAGGTTAGCAATATGTTGAACAAAATGCCCATCTGCTGGCCAGGATTCAACTGTTTTCGAGGGCTCCTCACTGGAATCATTGGCTCAGCAACTGAACCTGTCGTTGCAGTGATGAATCTTCGAGAAGAGTCTTCTCCTGGTCTACACATACACATCTTCTATTAAATTATATTTAACAATTGTTTATTTATAATCATTTGAATTAAATTAATGTCTGCTTTAAAGACAGTTAGAGCACTCTCCAGAGCATTGTCTGTTGGGAGGTGTCCATCTGCGGACCGAAAGGTCAACTGCTCTTTGTGGGTTTACCACTGGAATGACTGGTTCACTGACTGAGCCTGTCATTCGGGTCATACAGTTTCAGGAGGAGTGTTCTTTTGGTCTGCATATGATCATTTCCGAGCAATGTAATGCTAATAGTTCTTTGTGTTATCATTTATAAAGGCTCTCTCGTTTGCACTCTCTCTCTCTCTCTCTCTCTCTCTCTCTCTCTCTCTCTCCCTCTTTCGCTCGCTCGCTTGCTCGCTCGCTCACTCGCACGCTCGCTAATTTAACTACCTTAACTACCGTTATATAATATTTCTATTTGAAAAGGATATTTGTATGTTAAACGAGCATGCCACAAGATCCTTTTCTCTAAATACATTTATTACAATAAAAATATGTTTAAAAAAATAGAAAGAAAAGAGAACCTTAAACATACAATGAAAGGACATTGGCGGCCTAGGAGAGGAGTGTTTCCGTAATGGAGCACTGGAATGACTGGCTCGGTAACCGAGTCAATCATTCCTGTGTCCAATTGTCGTAAACACTCCTCCGGACCAGCAAATGACCATTTCACATATCGCCAATCCAAAGGTTAGAGTTTCAGGATAGTCATATAGTACATGCATGGAAAATACTTCTCCTAATGTAAATAGTTTTGTGTATGCATTGTGAAGTTGTATTATACTATTGTCCGTCACATTAGTATGTGATTGTGCTCACTTACGGGCCATATGCTTACTTTGTGATGAATATATCTATCGTATATTTTTCAACTTTCCCGATCCTTTATCATTAGAGCACGAAATGTAGACACAAAATAGGTTCCCTTGCTGTATAATTTTGATACTAATTTGACTGGATAGTGTTGCCGCCGAAGGTATCAAGACCTTTCATTCAAATTATGCTTAAGATATGCAACAGCTTAATAGCATGCCTTGAGTTCTAATACTAGTGTTGAAATGGTTAGATGTTGGCGTAGACCTACTATATTGGATGTAAACCCACGGGAGTGTATGTACATGAGTTCATGTGCGTGTGGAAGTGAGTGTGTGTGTGATTGGGAGTGCATGTGCTTTGGTGAGTTCTTAATTTCAGTAAACTATATATGCCTAATTAACCTTTAAGATACAAACCTTCGATTGAACCTTCTGATTTTATCCTACATTATGAAGTGCTATGTCAAATTTGGTGATTCTTCCGCTCTTTGACCCATAAATGCACAAGCCTAGAAACAAGTCCATAAAATCGGCTAGAGAAATGACCATTTGCAGTCCAGAGGACTATTTTTTCAAAGTTTATGACAGGAATGACAGGCGCGATAATCGAGCCAGTCTTTCAGGTGATAAATTTCTAAGAATGGCATTGTCTTGTTCTGGAAACGGACATTTCACAATAGATAGACCTAATCGAGGTTTTCCTGACAAATTTAGTCACTAAAGGGTTAAGACATTCGACGGCGTGGGTAATGATAATAATTTTACTAAATCTATTGTTTCTGTATGTATGTATAATCGTATGTTATAATGTGCTTAGCTGTATTTGTCTACGAAATTGAGAAGTAGTCTCTATATTTTAGCACATAAAATTATCGTTATTTCTATTTGTTGCATTGTTTCCAAAGCATTTCAGCAGAAAGGAAAGGAATTTACTTTACAATGCTGAATATATCAATGCTAATTTGATTGAAAGTTTGCTGCTGTTGAAAGCATCAGTAGCTTTTGTTCAAATTACTCTTACTACATTCAGAATATTATATGATTATAAGAAATAGATTCCCTAAGTTCCTTGTCTGTACATAGATGTATAAATTTGTACATATTATATATATTAAAAAAAATTTGTATATATGTTAATGAGGGCCTCTGCTAGATCAGGCCGTGTACTTGAAGTGCTACCCTCAATAAATAACGATTATTATCATTAATATTATTATTATTATTATTATTATTATTATTATTGTTATTATTATTATTATTATTATTATTATTATTATTCAATTAAAAACATATGCAGAATTGCTGATTTTAATAGCTACACTATTACACATTTTGCCAGCAAAAGAGATTCCATTGACATTTATCTGCCCATTTTTATAAATGCATATTACATGTCTAAAAGCCATTTTCAAGTAAAATATGTATGTCCCATTACTTGGTCATTAGCAGCAGTTGGGCGGTAATATGGTGAAAACGACAAAACAACCAGTGCCACATTTAATGTATATAGGACATGAGCCAGTCAGACAGAACTTGCTTCACACAATCGTGTTGGTCATTGACCTGCTGGTGGAAGCACAGCCCTTAGCGAATTGTTAGATATGTTTACGGAATTTCCCTTCTTGGTTCGGGAGAACGTATGAATATTTTATCCCGCGCAGATCTTTAAAAGCGAAATCTTCGATCCCACCTTTAGTAGGCCATGTCTAGGTAAGTGATGAAGAGCGGAGCTAGTAATGGAATTAGTCAGTCTTATATGCACGCGGGATGATTGTATAAAATATGAAATATGAGGCTGCACAATAGGGCTGATTGCACCAACCTTATGAACAGACTAATTATATCATAGAATTAGAATCTACTAACACTGACCATGAGAATGAATGAATAAATTTTACATAAATTATATCGACAACATTCTATACTTTGAGTTAACAGATCTGATTTGAATAACTGTTTGAGTTGTGTGCATGAATTATCCAAAGCCATCCATATATTAGCATAATTATTAATTCAGATGATCGAGCAAATTTGGGTAACTCGATGCTTGGTCGAAAAGGAATTTTAAACTCGTTGGAAAATGGTGTTGCACACAATTAGGGTTCCCTCGGGTTTGTGGGGATGAACGTACAGAGTGATGGATAGATGGATGGATGGATAGATGAATGCGTGCGTGCGTGCGTACGTGCGTAAGTGCGTGCTTCGGTTTTTGCCTTGCGTTTAGATACTATTGACAAGTGAAATGGAACAAGTAGTGATAAAGGATTGACACTGCATAACTCCGGAACTCGCATCTCTGGAACTCCCTTGTTTGGTATATGCTGTTCTAACTCAGCACGTCTTCGGGTCATAGAATCTTCAAGAATTTCAACAGTATAATATGTCACTTTAACGCTTCATATTTTTAGAAACCAAAGATTGAGTAGTAGCATGTGCCCCTTTAGCACGTCGTCATCATCGAGCATCACAGTCTATGTAATTCAATAGTCAAATATCGTTTTAGCTCCTCATATTTTCACGAGTCAAAGACTTTATAATAGCATGCGTGATTTAGCACGTCGTCATCATCGGATAAGTCTATCAAGCTAGGATAACATTGTCGTAGTGGTATTTCTACTCTCCGGATAAGAACTTCACAATCCAATATTTTGCATAGATTTTATATAGATTTATAATATATATTTCACAGGATAACACTTTTCTTAATAGTATTATTATAGTATTTTCTAAATAGTGTATCGTCACCTACGCCTCAAATCGAGTATCAGTCATGTACTTGATTTTATAAATCCCTTTGCCTCGGGCATAACGCCTAAACAGGGCAGTGCACGTTTTATATTGTATATTGTATCCTTTTTACGCAATATATTATTGCTTGACCACTACCGCGTCACTTGGTTAGGTAAATACTCTTAGAACAAACACTTAGGTTTCTTAAGAATACACACAGTAACATGTAGAAGAGCATTTGTTCCGCCAAACCATACAGGCGGATTAAAGAAGCTTGTTAAGCACTAAAGTACCCTCAGTTACATTAGTCATTTTCCATTTGCAAAGGTTATTAAGAGCTGCTGTCTCTGCTATTAAACCAAGCTATTTTTATTATTGTATAGACTTATTAGACAGCTGTCCTCATCTTCTTCTTTTATTCGCCGGTCTATGGATCACTTCTCCTTACATTCAAGTTAGAACCATCGCGTGGTGTCTGTTTGTCCTCATCGGAAGCCGTGTATGCTTGCGGAGAGCTGACACCTCACGTGCTGCATTCACCTTCCCCGGTGCTACACGCATGTATTAGCATCATTTCCCATTTGAGGAATTAGCTGCGAAGTTGGACGTTTTGTACTTGGCTAAAATCATAATGCGTTAAGTAGATAAGAGAGTGTATGGAACTAAACCCTAAACCTTGGTTACAATCTTGGCAAGCTAGACTGTCGGGCAACGTAAACTTGTCTTACCAGCCGGATCGAGAAATAAACATCTTTGGAAATCAAATTCTAGCATAGCAGATTAAGTTGTAGTTCCCGCACAAAAGTGCTATTTTATCTATGTATCCTCCATAACATACGCACTGCTTTCTAAACCGCTTCTTGTTGTGCCGACACTCTGTTTGGATTCCCAGCTGCTTGCGCCATTTCCCCTTTTCACTCACGGGTCTTGTAACGGAGTTACCACCTGCTTATTTTGCTGTGACTTACCTCTTCTGTTACTTCATTGGGTAAGTCGGGATCGGTCCCAGTTGTAATAAAACGTACGTCAGCACGTGTGTGTGTGTGTGTGTGTGTGTGTGTGTGTGTGTGTGTGTGTGTGTGTGTGTATTTTCCTGTGAGGGCCTCTCCAAAATCAGGCTACTGAAGATTTACCCTCCTTAAATAAGGATTATTATTATTATATTAATTATTATTATTATTATTATTATTATTATTATTATTTTTATTATTATTATTTTTATTATTCCTTAGACAGCGCTAAGTCTACTCCATAACTTCCTCGGAACCTTTGTGATAATCCCAATGGAATCTTCATTTCTAAATGTTAATTACCACTTCTGTGGAAGTTCCGCAGTACTTCTGCGAAATTTCGCGTCTTTAAATCATTTATAGCTAATTAACAATACTAGTTGCCCGGAACTTGCACAATATCTCTGTGGAACGCCCACTCTTAAACTGCAATCGTTAACTTCTGTTAGCACTTCCGTGAAAATTCCGCTCTTTAAATTTGTGACATAACACTCATCATTGCACCCGTGGAACATCCGCCGTGTACCTGCGGCAGTCCTGCTCTCGTAAACCTCAATGTAACATAGGAAACGCATTCCTGGAATCTCCGCAGAATACCTACGGACATCCCATTCTTTCTCCGTATAAATTATTAACTGGTCATACATATTAATAGGATAATTTCAAACATTTAGGCCATATGTATATTAAACGTAACTAGTTGTATTGCACACTCTAAACTTGAATAGGTGTATTGTAAAACCTAAACCTAACTAAGTATATTTCAAACCCAAAACTAATTAGTGGTATTTCAGATCTGAACCTAACTAGTTATATCCAAAACCAAAAACAAAGCAAATAAAATAATAAAACAATAAACAAATTGAACTTTCCATTCTTCTCCTTTGTAGAGGATGCCTATATTTCTGATAATCTGTTTGTTCTTTCCTCCACTATTGAAGGAATGTACCCAACTGTAGGGTCGCCGGCGAACCTCCCTATGACGACCACATGCGGTAGAACCAATTGCGGCCCTCAACAATACCTTTCTTCGGGTCCTGGCGAACGTACCGGGGTCGGCCTCCTGCGTAGGAGCCACATACAGCCCCCAACAGTGCTGCCCGTTGAGACCAATTCTCCTAAATTATTCATCACAATCATTTTTTTGTTCTCATTCCTAAAAATCTGGGTTGTTAATCTTTGGCGTTAAACCTCGTTCCAAACTATCTGCCTTTCCTATAATATTCAGGTTGTGGAATGGAAGTTTTCTGAGGGAAACGATTACTTCCCTTCTCCCCGCCACCACCTCCATCGCACCCTGCACCCCGCACCCCCCCCCCCCTCCCCCACCACCATCAACGCACCACCACCACCACCACCACCACCACCACCACCACCACAGTCCCCTATGTAGTCCACAGGACGTGTGGGTGTCTGCAGTATGCGTGGTCCATGGGACGTGCGGACATCCACAGTATGGCATCTGACATCACGGTGGGTTTTAACCCATTGGACGCTACTCCGTGCCCGGCTGTACGGGAAGATGATCGTTCTGTCGACGAGCTACGAGGTCGGCACTCATTTGTATCCGGCCCAGTCAGTCTTCGTCGACCGACGTTCACCCCGAGACCGACCCGAGAGCTAGAAATGTCGTCCTCCTAGGACAAGAGCGGGTGGGGTGGGTGGGGTTGTGTGTGAGGTGGTGGGTGGGGGCGGCGGGATGGTTGAGGGTGCGTCTCGCAGGTGCCAGGCAGTGAAGCAGCAATCGACCAGCCCGTTACACTATGTTTTCAATAATGGTCATTAAAAGGATGGGTATTTTGGAAATTAATTTGGATAGGAGCTGTTTCTGTCTACGTCTGCAACACGTTCCTGTCAGATTAGCTTCAAGATATGTAACAGCGTTCATGGATCGTTGTTTACACATTTAGAAACTTGTATTTCAATGGCTATAGTGAGAATACAATTCTTTTGCTTTGATCAATATATGCATGAGCCAAATGATGGCACCACGTGATACGTTATAGAGTGTTGCTTGTGAGATCGTCAGTCTTAAGAAGACAGTGTAACATAGCCGAAAAGGCGGATAGCCCTTATAGACTGGCTTGCTTGGATATCTGCTACTGATAATGCACTCGCGTGATGCTTATTAATTTCCATCGAGATATAATCAAAGTAGGTCAAAGTAGGTTAATCCTACAGTAGAAATTCCCAGTAAAATATCAGTCACGCTCACGATTAATGTCTACGCTTGCTAGATAGAAGTGCGAATAACTAAATTAACTGATATTTTACGCTTGCAGACATTCTCATTTCCTGCGTACGTACTCCAAGTTAACAATTGAATCCTTCACGTATGTTGATCGATTAGCCATAATAGTAGGCCTACGCGCCAACTGTGTCGCAGTGCAACAACGGTATGCATGGTGCAAGAATGTATGATTAGCAAGCTATATTGTGTACGAATTTGCAAACAGCATCATGCGTATTTGGTGTGACTCTGACTCTGACCTTAGGTCATACTAATCAATGTTAAAAACCCGACGTCACAATAGCTTACAACGAGCTACAACCCACAAGAATGGCCCTTTCCATTTTAGCTATGCCCCACCCATCTCTAGCTAAGCTTCATCAACACCTCGCCGTGTTGGGATTGATCGATCCCATAATGCCCTAACTATCAATTTCCAATTCGTACAACAATCCATAGACCGTTTCAAATATGCGTTCATGACGTACTTATCTACGTCATTCATGAAGTCATAATAACGCATTTATTATGATGTCATTCTACACGTCATGTAGCTGATTATGACGTCATATGATGGATGGATAATGTGGAAAGGTCTATTCCATCGCTGTATAGTGGGATATTGAATGTAATCTGGAAAGGAAATCTTTGCATCACCCTCCATTGTGCCATAAGCAAACGTGTACATCGATTAACCAACGCCTGGACTCTAGTTTAGGACCATGTGATGCCAGTGAAATGCTATTCTAGTCTAATGCACTTTTCTACAAAATTAAACATCTCGGGCGTACTTATTTACCGTCCTATCTATCGTTATTCTTGCCAGCTGATTCACGAAATCATTGACAGCATGTTGGGTTGTTGATGTTTTCATATACACAATAACAACAAAGTCAAAACCTTTTCACATGTTATGGATTGTATTGATTGTAAAACAAGGCACCAGTGGTAGGCTTTCAAGATATTGGCGAAAATCTTGGCATTTTGCATTTTCAAAAGCGAAACTAGCTTTTTATCAAGATCACAATGGCCTTGACCTCAAACGTCTGAATGCCTGTACGGCTCCTCCTCGTTGAGGTAACCATATGACGATGCTTAATTCCAATAATTTGTCCAATTCTGAAATAAAGGCCACCCGAGCTATGCAGAAACAAACTGTTAAAATCTGCACTTTATACAAATGTTACAATGACCTTGTCATATGACTTCAATATCATTGTACTTAATATAGCTAAACATGTGGCCAATTTAAATTCAAGTAGGGTCAACCAATTCTGAGATATAAAGCTATATGTTGAGATAAAATAAACATTTAACCGGAAAGAACCGGGAGGAAAAAGGAGTTTTATGTTAAGGTCACAGTGAACGTGACCTTTGCCCTCAGGACTTCAACAAGATTATACTGCATTTCGTTGATATATGTAGCCTAACCATATGTCCAGGTTTGGGCGCAATGGGCTGAACCAATCCTTAGATATAAAACGATAGCTTGAGCAAAATCAAAAACTTAACCGGAAACAAGAAAGTATTATAACAGGCTCACGGTGGCCTTAACCGTCGACATCAATATCATTGTGCTCCATCAGCTTGATACATATAATCATTTGTCCAAGTTTACTCCAAATAGGGCGAAGCCATGGCGAGATATAAGACGAACGGTTGAGCTAAAGCAAAAGCCTAACGAAAAAAATGGTGTTCAATACCAAGGTCATAGTGACCTTGAACCGTAACCACATGACGTCAATATCACTGTGCTCCATCACCTTGAAATAAGGAAGCATGTGTCTAAGCTTAATTCCAATAGAGTGAAGTTATACCGAGATATAAGATGATATGTTGACCTAAACGCAAAACTTAACTGTAAAAAGTAGAATTCTGTACCACGGTCACCGTGACATTGAACTTTGACCTTATTACCTCAATATCATTGTGCTCCATCCCCTTGATATAAGGAAGCAGGTGTCCAAGTTTAGTCCAAATAGGCTGAAGCCATGTTGATACATTAGACGATATGTTGAGCTAAACGCAAAGCTTAACCATAAAAAGTAGTTTTATACAAAGGTCACCGAGACATTGAACTTTGTACTCATGACCTCAATACCATTGGACTCCATCCCCTTTATATTAGGAAGCATGTATCCAAGTTGAGTCTCAATAGGGTGAGGACATGCCAAGATATTAGCTCAACCGAGATTGGGACGCCGACAAACAGGCAGACGGCGTAACGGAACCCATAGATATATTTGCGAAAATGTGAATTTTCGACAATAATTATGCTGAAGAGAAATTTTGCCCTTTTTTGTTATCGGGGGGGATATCGGTAATTTACCAAATTTTTAATGAATCTTAACAAAAAATCAAATGGTTAGCCCATACCGGATTTACATTGATTTGCAATTTACTTATTCATATAAAAAGACTACCGGTATATTTTTCATCCAGTCTTTGAAGGGCAAGTATAGTGAATAGACACATATCACCTACCGAACCATTTGGGGTATTTAATATCAGTTGCAACAAGACCACCGGTCTTAAAGAAACACCATCATTTGCCTATACAATATATTTACAATTGCAAGGGTGTTTAATGTATGTAATAAAAATTGCTTTTGAAATTAGTGGCTGTTCTGAACAGTACGAGTAGCTTCTTATGTCAACACAAACATTGGCGAAGTGGCACAGTGTAATGATAACGTGAGAATGATTATATCACTACCATTTAATTAGACCTTTATTTCTTATATTTAATAATGGTTGTGACTTTAGATCGAAAGAGAGATATACAACAACCCGTCTTCAAATATCTAAGAAAATAACATTGGGAAGCAATATTTCCAAATGAAAACCAATTGGCCCTTATCAGGAACCAAGTTATTGCCAGTTGAGAAACCCAGGGATAAATTAAATCATATCTGCTTATATTCTTTTGTGCAGCGAAAACAACACTGATAACAGCAATCAACGAATCTTGCAGATTAATGGGACCTTTCATTTAGATGCAGAGGGGGCATAGCGCAATTTAAGGTCATATTACACAACTCATACTTCACTATGAAGTCATGTGCGCTAATGCCAGTAATTGGATCCTGTGGTAATTTATTGCAGGAGAACGTAAAGCAATAGGAGTAGTTTCCACGGCGAAGTGCTCTTTGATGGTTCGTTCTCCCAGGACATTGCGCGATCTCGGACACTCTTGTACCATTGACTTGCTTTAAGCACTGTTTCTAAGAGCTCGAGAGGAATGGGTTATACAAGGTCTTGTCTGTGCTGTCAATGACTTGTATAATTGATAGCCAGTGTGATCAAGCACCGTCATAGTCTGACCACAATGTCAACGAATTTTACATTTTTGTGAATAGTAAATAGAGCTCGACAAACGCGAACATTCTCCTCGGCAATAGTCTTTTGGGGGAATACGTCTGCATTGCCAAACGAGTACAACCGCTACAGCAAATCAGAGGAATACTAAAACTATGACATAGTTAACCAGTTGATGATCTAATCTAATCAAATATAAAACTAAAGAGTTAAAACCCCAACCGTACCGATTCTACGTGTGAGCCCGTCAATACATGTAGGCGTGTGCCATACTCTAAGCCCACTGTCTGCCTAATGTGCCACAGGGCAGCCAATTTGTATATGAGTATATACACTAACATATCGATGGAACGTCCTGGTATAGTAACAGTTGATATTGATTAGAATATCGTCTTCCTCTTCTTATCACTTGTTCTTCTTGTTCTTATCGCAGGAGTGCCGAGTTAGCGTGAATCTAGTTGTCTGCTCGCGATCCTGCCAACAACACTTATTTGGGTGATTAATTATAATAGGTCAAAAGCTATTTGAACAAGAATAGAGGTAGCAAATGTATGAAATAGTTCGTTTAATATCTCGTACTTAATTTCACTGGAACAGCTTCCAGTTAACATATGGCCTCGAAATATAAATGCATGTACATGTATTTCAGACCAAAATCTAAACATTTAGCACTCTAGTTACGGTATTATGTGCATTGGCCTGTGTTAGTCTTGCCATGAGCATCATTATTTACTGCCGCGGAATTATGTCACGATCCTGTCTGCCATTCCGAAGCTGTGGTAACAGTATGACACGTTCTTGTCTGAGATACGGAAATGAGGGCATATATTCAAGGCCAAAAACATTGAAATAATGCGAGTTGGAAAGTCAACGATAAAATTGATAAAAGAAGCTGATAAAATATTATGTAGCCTTTGTTAATATATATTCAGTGCTTCGCCGTATGATCTGTATCGGTGAAAGTCGTGACTCTCATGTAATTGATATAGGCTAGACTCAGTGATATCTATGTCGGCTAAATTCAGCTATTCTTTATTGGCATAGCAATGAATCGCGTTCTTTTGGTGGACAACAGATAAGGTGAGAGCGTGAATTTCCAAAACATGTGATGAAAATTGTCGTTTGCTAGTTCACCTTGTACAGCACATACTCATTTATTGAGATTGGCATTGGGCTCTTAACTTCATATTGCAGCTTTTAAAATCGTACATACTACTAATAGTCATGACTTGACAAAAATGACCAAATCTGCCTTGGACGCGCCAAAGCCAGGCTATGAAAGGGGGTTGGGCGTGGAGTTAACATCCCCGCCCTGTAAAACCCATAACTGCTACAAAACGTCAACGGCGAATAAAAATACACCTGACCGGGAAGATGAGGGGCCTTATTTACGAAGGCGTATGAAGTGGTGTGGTGGCAGCCGAAAGATATCCACAATACTGATCACCCTTTTATTGACCAGAAAGATTTGTAAAGATTGGCACCTGAAAATGTCGGACTATGTATGAGATGTCTGCAGAAATGCACAGCTACAATATTACACTGCCCCACTGAGATTGGCAACAGCAAGGACATGAAGATGATAATGCCACTCAAATGGCAGGTGTGGCACTCATGCTTGGGGATCAGGCACAGAGAGTACTAATCGTGTATGAGACAAGAGAACCACTGTTCATCTCAACTTATTTAAGAACCAATCAAAAAAGGATCAGATTGAATGTAGTGCAGCGTTAGGTATCCACTAACTATGAACGATGATATTAAAGAGGAGTTCTGTAACAAGCAGCAAGATATTTTCAGCAAACTGGGTGATAAAGACCTCAATATGTTGATGGGCAACTTTAAACAGCAGAACAAAGACGTTCCGCCGACTCGCTATGCAGCCGGCAATTGTTTGTGGCTGACCAACCCCGCCAACTCCCGCCGCCATCCCCCTTCTTGCGATACTCTGATACCCCTGGACGATGAGTCGGAT
>CM067371.1:98000-181000 GCA_034401795.1 Chaetoderma sp. LZ-2023a
TTTTTTCGTTAGGCTTTTGCTTTAGCTCAACCGTTCGTCTTATATCTCGCCATGGCTTCGCCCTATTTGGAGTAAACTTGGACAAATGATTATATGTATCAAGCTGATGGAGCACAATGATATTGATGTCGACGGTTAAGGCCACCGTGAGCCTGTTATAATACTTTCTTGTTTCCGGTTAAGTTTTTGATTTTGCTCAAGCTATCGTTTTATATCTAAGGATTGGTTCAGCCCATTGCGCCCAAACCTGGACATATGGTTAGGCTACATATATCAACGAAATGCAGTATAATCTTGTTGAAGTCCTGAGGGCAAAGGTCACGTTCACTGTGACCTTAACATAAAACTCCTTTTTCCTCCCGGTTCTTTCCGGTTAAATGTTTATTTTATCTCAACATATAGCTTTATATCTCAGAATTGGTTGACCCTACTTGAATTTAAATTGGCCACATGTTTAGCTATATTAAGTACAATGATATTGAAGTCATATGACAAGGTCATTGTAACATTTGTATAAAGTGCAGATTTTAACAGTTTGTTTCTGCATAGCTCGGGTGGCCTTTATTTCAGAATTGGACAAATTATTGGAATTAAGCATCGTCATATGGTTACCTCAACGAGGAGGAGCCGTACAGGCATTCAGACGTTTGAGGTCAAGGCCATTGTGATCTTGATAAAAAGCTAGTTTCGCTTTTGAAAATGCAAAATGCCAAGATTTTCGCCAATATCTTGAAAGCCTACCACTGGTGCCTTGTTTTACAATCAATACAATCCATAACATGTGAAAAGGTTTTGACTTTGTTGTTATTGTGTATATGAAAACATCAACAACCCAACATGCTGTCAATGATTTCGTGAATCAGCTGGCAAGAATAACGATAGATAGGACGGTAAATAAGTACGCCCGAGATGTTTAATTTTGTAGAAAAGTGCATTAGACTAGAATAGCATTTCACTGGCATCACATGGTCCTAAACTAGAGTCCAGGCGTTGGTTAATCGATGTACACGTTTGCTTATGGCACAATGGAGGGTGATGCAAAGATTTCCTTTCCAGATTACATTCAATATCCCACTATACAGCGATGGAATAGACCTTTCCACATTATCCATCCATCATATGACGTCATAATCAGCTACATGACGTGTAGAATGACATCATAATAAATGCGTTATTATGACTTCATGAATGACGTAGATAAGTACGTCATGAACGCATATTTGAAACGGTCTATGGATTGTTGTACGAATTGGAAATTGATAGTTAGGGCATTATGGGATCGATCAATCCCAACACGGCGAGGTGTTGATGAAGCTTAGCTAGAGATGGGTGGGGCATAGCTAAAATGGAAAGGGCCATTCTTGTGGGTTGTAGCTCGTTGTAAGCTATTGTGACGTCGGGTTTTTAACATTGATTAGTATGACCTAAGGTCAGAGTCAGAGTCACACCAAATACGCATGATGCTGTTTGCAAATTCGTACACAATATAGCTTGCTAATCATACATTCTTGCACCATGCATACCGTTGTTGCACTGCGACACAGTTGGCGCGTAGGCCTACTATTATGGCTAATCGATCAACATACGTGAAGGATTCAATTGTTAACTTGGAGTACGTACGCAGGAAATGAGAATGTCTGCAAGCGTAAAATATCAGTTAATTTAGTTATTCGCACTTCTATCTAGCAAGCGTAGACATTAATCGTGAGCGTGACTGATATTTTACTGGGAATTTCTACTGTAGGATTAACCTACTTTGACCTACTTTGATTATATCTCGATGGAAATTAATAAGCATCACGCGAGTGCATTATCAGTAGCAGATATCCAAGCAAGCCAGTCTATAAGGGCTATCCGCCTTTTCGGCTATGTTACACTGTCTTCTTAAGACTGACGATCTCACAAGCAACAATCTATAACGTATCACGTGTTGCCATCATTTGGCTCATGCATATATTGATCAAAGCAAAAGAATTGTATTCTCACTATAGCCATTGAAATACAAGTTTCTAAATGTGTAAACAACGATCCATGAACGCTGTTACATATCTTGAAGCTAATCTGACAGGAACGTGTTGCAGACGTAGACAGAAACAGCTCCTATCCAAATTAATTTCCAAAATACCCATCCTTTTAATGACCATTATTGAAAACATAGTGTAACGGGCTGGTCGATTGCTGCTTCACTGCCTGGCACCTGCGAGACGCACCCTCAACCATCCCGCCGCCCCCACCCACCACCTCACACACAACCCCACCCACCCCACCCGCTCTTGTCCTAGGAGGACGACATTTCTAGCTCTCGGGTCGGTCTCGGGGTGAACGTCGGTCGACGAAGACTGACTGGGCCGGATACAAATGAGTGCCGACCTCGTAGCTCGTCGACAGAACGATCATCTTCCCGTACAGCCGGGCACGGAGTAGCGTCCAATGGGTTAAAACCCACCGTGATGTCAGATGCCATACTGTGGATGTCCGCACGTCCCATGGACCACGCATACTGCAGACACCCACACGTCCTGTGGACTACATAGGGGACTGTGGTGGTGGTGGTGGTGGTGGTGGTGGTGGTGGTGGTGCGTTGATGGTGGTGGGGGAGGGGGGGGGGGGTGCGGGGTGCAGGGTGCGATGGAGGTGGTGGCGGGGAGAAGGGAAGTAATCGTTTCCCTCAGAAAACTTCCATTCCACAACCTGAATATTATAGGAAAGGCAGATAGTTTGGAACGAGGTTTAACGCCAAAGATTAACAACCCAGATTTTTAGGAATGAGAACAAAAAAATGATTGTGATGAATAATTTAGGAGAATTGGTCTCAACGGGCAGCACTGTTGGGGGCTGTATGTGGCTCCTACGCAGGAGGCCGACCCCGGTACGTTCGCCAGGACCCGAAGAAAGGTATTGTTGAGGGCCGCAATTGGTTCTACCGCATGTGGTCGTCATAGGGAGGTTCGCCGGCGACCCTACAGTTGGGTACATTCCTTCAATAGTGGAGGAAAGAACAAACAGATTATCAGAAATATAGGCATCCTCTACAAAGGAGAAGAATGGAAAGTTCAATTTGTTTATTGTTTTATTATTTTATTTGCTTTGTTTTTGGTTTTGGATATAACTAGTTAGGTTCAGATCTGAAATACCACTAATTAGTTTTGGGTTTGAAATATACTTAGTTAGGTTTAGGTTTTACAATACACCTATTCAAGTTTAGAGTGTGCAATACAACTAGTTACGTTTAATATACATATGGCCTAAATGTTTGAAATTATCCTATTAATATGTATGACCAGTTAATAATTTATACGGAGAAAGAATGGGATGTCCGTAGGTATTCTGCGGAGATTCCAGGAATGCGTTTCCTATGTTACATTGAGGTTTACGAGAGCAGGACTGCCGCAGGTACACGGCGGATGTTCCACGGGTGCAATGATGAGTGTTATGTCACAAATTTAAAGAGCGGAATTTTCACGGAAGTGCTAACAGAAGTTAACGATTGCAGTTTAAGAGTGGGCGTTCCACAGAGATATTGTGCAAGTTCCGGGCAACTAGTATTGTTAATTAGCTATAAATGATTTAAAGACGCGAAATTTCGCAGAAGTACTGCGGAACTTCCACAGAAGTGGTAATTAACATTTAGAAATGAAGATTCCATTGGGATTATCACAAAGGTTCCGAGGAAGTTATGGAGTAGACTTAGCGCTGTCTAAGGAATAATAAAAATAATAATAATAAAAATAATAATAATAATAATAATAATAATAATAATAATTAATATAATAATAATAATCCTTATTTAAGGAGGGTAAATCTTCAGTAGCCTGATTTTGGAGAGGCCCTCACAGGAAAATACACACACACACACACACACACACACACACACACACACACACACACACACACACACACACACACACACACACACACACACACACACACACACACACACACACACACACACACACACACACACACACACACACACGTGCTGACGTACGTTTTATTACAACTGGGACCGATCCCGACTTACCCAATGAAGTAACAGAAGAGGTAAGTCACAGCAAAATAAGCAGGTGGTAACTCCGTTACAAGACCCGTGAGTGAAAAGGGGAAATGGCGCAAGCAGCTGGGAATCCAAACAGAGTGTCGGCACAACAAGAAGCGGTTTAGAAAGCAGTGCGTATGTTATGGAGGATACATAGATAAAATAGCACTTTTGTGCGGGAACTACAACTTAATCTGCTATGCTAGAATTTGATTTCCAAAGATGTTTATTTCTCGATCCGGCTGGTAAGACAAGTTTACGTTGCCCGACAGTCTAGCTTGCCAAGATTGTAACCAAGGTTTAGGGTTTAGTTCCATACACTCTCTTATCTACTTAACGCATTATGATTTTAGCCAAGTACAAAACGTCCAACTTCGCAGCTAATTCCTCAAATGGGAAATGATGCTAATACATGCGTGTAGCACCGGGGAAGGTGAATGCAGCACGTGAGGTGTCAGCTCTCCGCAAGCATACACGGCTTCCGATGAGGACAAACAGACACCACGCGATGGTTCTAACTTGAATGTAAGGAGAAGTGATCCATAGACCGGCGAATAAAAGAAGAAGATGAGGACAGCTGTCTAATAAGTCTATACAATAATAAAAATAGCTTGGTTTAATAGCAGAGACAGCAGCTCTTAATAACCTTTGCAAATGGAAAATGACTAATGTAACTGAGGGTACTTTAGTGCTTAACAAGCTTCTTTAATCCGCCTGTATGGTTTGGCGGAACAAATGCTCTTCTACATGTTACTGTGTGTATTCTTAAGAAACCTAAGTGTTTGTTCTAAGAGTATTTACCTAACCAAGTGACGCGGTAGTGGTCAAGCAATAATATATTGCGTAAAAAGGATACAATATACAATATAAAACGTGCACTGCCCTGTTTAGGCGTTATGCCCGAGGCAAAGGGATTTATAAAATCAAGTACATGACTGATACTCGATTTGAGGCGTAGGTGACGATACACTATTTAGAAAATACTATAATAATACTATTAAGAAAAGTGTTATCCTGTGAAATATATATTATAAATCTATATAAAATCTATGCAAAATATTGGATTGTGAAGTTCTTATCCGGAGAGTAGAAATACCACTACGACAATGTTATCCTAGCTTGATAGACTTATCCGATGATGACGACGTGCTAAATCACGCATGCTATTATAAAGTCTTTGACTCGTGAAAATATGAGGAGCTAAAACGATATTTGACTATTGAATTACATAGACTGTGATGCTCGATGATGACGACGTGCTAAAGGGGCACATGCTACTACTCAATCTTTGGTTTCTAAAAATATGAAGCGTTAAAGTGACATATTATACTGTTGAAATTCTTGAAGATTCTATGACCCGAAGACGTGCTGAGTTAGAACAGCATATACCAAACAAGGGAGTTCCAGAGATGCGAGTTCCGGAGTTATGCAGTGTCAATCCTTTATCACTACTTGTTCCATTTCACTTGTCAATAGTATCTAAACGCAAGGCAAAAACCGAAGCACGCACTTACGCACGTACGCACGCACGCACGCATTCATCTATCCATCCATCCATCTATCCATCACTCTGTACGTTCATCCCCACAAACCCGAGGGAACCCTAATTGTGTGCAACACCATTTTCCAACGAGTTTAAAATTCCTTTTCGACCAAGCATCGAGTTACCCAAATTTGCTCGATCATCTGAATTAATAATTATGCTAATATATGGATGGCTTTGGATAATTCATGCACACAACTCAAACAGTTATTCAAATCAGATCTGTTAACTCAAAGTATAGAATGTTGTCGATATAATTTATGTAAAATTTATTCATTCATTCTCATGGTCAGTGTTAGTAGATTCTAATTCTATGATATAATTAGTCTGTTCATAAGGTTGGTGCAATCAGCCCTATTGTGCAGCCTCATATTTCATATTTTATACAATCATCCCGCGTGCATATAAGACTGACTAATTCCATTACTAGCTCCGCTCTTCATCACTTACCTAGACATGGCCTACTAAAGGTGGGATCGAAGATTTCGCTTTTAAAGATCTGCGCGGGATAAAATATTCATACGTTCTCCCGAACCAAGAAGGGAAATTCCGTAAACATATCTAACAATTCGCTAAGGGCTGTGCTTCCACCAGCAGGTCAATGACCAACACGATTGTGTGAAGCAAGTTCTGTCTGACTGGCTCATGTCCTATATACATTAAATGTGGCACTGGTTGTTTTGTCGTTTTCACCATATTACCGCCCAACTGCTGCTAATGACCAAGTAATGGGACATACATATTTTACTTGAAAATGGCTTTTAGACATGTAATATGCATTTATAAAAATGGGCAGATAAATGTCAATGGAATCTCTTTTGCTGGCAAAATGTGTAATAGTGTAGCTATTAAAATCAGCAATTCTGCATATGTTTTTAATTGAATAATAATAATAATAATAATAATAATAATAATAACAATAATAATAATAATAATAATAATAATAATAATATTAATGATAATAATCGTTATTTATTGAGGGTAGCACTTCAAGTACACGGCCTGATCTAGCAGAGGCCCTCATTAACATATATACAAATTTTTTTTAATATATATAATATGTACAAATTTATACATCTATGTACAGACAAGGAACTTAGGGAATCTATTTCTTATAATCATATAATATTCTGAATGTAGTAAGAGTAATTTGAACAAAAGCTACTGATGCTTTCAACAGCAGCAAACTTTCAATCAAATTAGCATTGATATATTCAGCATTGTAAAGTAAATTCCTTTCCTTTCTGCTGAAATGCTTTGGAAACAATGCAACAAATAGAAATAACGATAATTTTATGTGCTAAAATATAGAGACTACTTCTCAATTTCGTAGACAAATACAGCTAAGCACATTATAACATACGATTATACATACATACAGAAACAATAGATTTAGTAAAATTATTATCATTACCCACGCCGTCGAATGTCTTAACCCTTTAGTGACTAAATTTGTCAGGAAAACCTCGATTAGGTCTATCTATTGTGAAATGTCCGTTTCCAGAACAAGACAATGCCATTCTTAGAAATTTATCACCTGAAAGACTGGCTCGATTATCGCGCCTGTCATTCCTGTCATAAACTTTCAAAAATAGTCCTCTGGACTGCAAATGGTCATTTCTCTAGCCGATTTTATGGACTTGTTTCTAGGCTTGTGCATTTATGGGTCAAAGAGCGGAAGAATCACCAAATTTGACATAGCACTTCATAATGTAGGATAAAATCAGAAGGTTCAATCGAAGGTTTGTATCTTAAAGGTTAATTAGGCATATATAGTTTACTGAAATTAAGAACTCACCAAAGCACATGCACTCCCAATCACACACACACTCACTTCCACACGCACATGAACTCATGTACATACACTCCCGTGGGTTTACATCCAATATAGTAGGTCTACGCCAACATCTAACCATTTCAACACTAGTATTAGAACTCAAGGCATGCTATTAAGCTGTTGCATATCTTAAGCATAATTTGAATGAAAGGTCTTGATACCTTCGGCGGCAACACTATCCAGTCAAATTAGTATCAAAATTATACAGCAAGGGAACCTATTTTGTGTCTACATTTCTTGCTCTAATGATAAAGGATCGGGAAAGTTAAAAAATATACGATAGATATATTCATCACAAAGTAAGCATATGGCCCGTAAGTGAGCACAATCACATACTAATGTGACGGACAATAGTATAATACAACTTCACAATGCATACAAAAAACTATTTACATTAGGAGAAGTATTTTCCATGCATGTACTATATGACTATCCTGAAACTCTAACCTTTGGATTGGCGATATGTGAAATGGTCATTTGCTGGTCCGGAGGAGTGTTTACGACAATTGGACACAGGAATGATTGACTCGGTTACCGAGCCAGTCATTCCAGTGCTCCATTGCGGAAACACTCCTCTCCTAGGCCGCCAATGTCCTTTCATTGTATGTTTAAGGTTCTCTTTTCTTTCTATTTTTTTAAACATATTTTTATTGTAATAAATGTATTTAGAGAAAAGGATCTTGTGGCATGCTCGTTTAACATACAAATATCCTTTTCAAATAGAAATATTATATAACGGTAGTTAAGGTAGTTAAATTAGCGAGCGTGCGAGTGAGCGAGCGAGCAAGCGAGCGAGCGAAAGAGGGAGAGAGAGAGAGAGAGAGAGAGAGAGAGAGAGAGAGAGAGTGCAAACGAGAGAGCCTTTATAAATGATAACACAAAGAACTATTAGCATTACATTGCTCGGAAATGATCATATGCAGACCAAAAGAACACTCCTCCTGAAACTGTATGACCCGAATGACAGGCTCAGTCAGTGAACCAGTCATTCCAGTGGTAAACCCACAAAGAGCAGTTGACCTTTCGGTCCGCAAATGGACACCTCCCAACAGACAATGCTCTGGAGAGTGCTCTAACTGTCTTTAAAGCAGACATTAATTTAATTCAAATGATTATAAATAAACAATTGTTAAATATAATTTAATAGAAGATGTGTATGTGTAGACCAGGAGAAGACTCTTCTCGAAGATTCATCACTGCAACGACAGGTTCAGTTGCTGAGCCAATGATTCCAGTGAGGAGCCCTCGAAAACAGTTGACTCCTGGCCAGCAGATGGGCATTTTGTTCAACATATTGCTAACCTAACGGGATATACACATTATAATTGTTCTCAGTGATTTTAATTTGCAGTTATAACTAGGTTGTTATTACTAATTATCAGGACTATTGTTCCGATGCCAATTTGCGGGTCTGGGAGAAGTGTTTCCGAGAATTGGACACCGGAATGACTGGCTCGGTTTCTGAGTCATTCATTCCGCTGCTCATTTTTCGGGAACACGCCTCTCTTGATCAACAAATGGTCATTTTTGTGTGTTTTATCTCTATTGTGCTATATCATCAAGGTTATTGCTCTTCCTAGTACTTATATTTGATAATATTGGATTGTCCGGCACTGTAATAATCAGTTACTTTTGTTATTGTTTTGTGCACAATTCGTTTTCAATGTCCTCTGTAAATTAAGCAAAGCTATTGGTGGAGGTGATTTAGGTTGTCACACTTGGCCACTCCTGGCGTGTCCTTGATTGTTGTAAATCGCAGGAGATTCCGCGGCGAAGACGGGTAAACAATCACACATATTTGCGATGAATGATCCGCGTGTCGGAGAATGTTTAATATTAATAGTTAAAGAATTCCACATTTTTGTTGCTATGTATGTAAAACTGCTTTTCCCGTAATCCGTTCTTATTTTTGGAGGCTTTAATTGCCCGTTCGTTTTTGACCGTAAATTCAGTGTATGCGTGTCTTCTACAAATGTGAACAGATCTTTCATGTACTTCGGTGCAAGGTCGTTTAATGATTTATATGCCATAATATTTGTATTAATTGTCATTCTTTGCGTTAGTGTAGTCCAGTTTAATTCTACATACATTTGTTTTGACGGTGTTCGAAAGGGGACTTCTAATATTATTCGAGCTGCACGCTTTTGTAATTTTTCAAGTTTATTTAACAATGTAGGCGTGCCAGCGTAATAGACAAGACAGCAGTAATCAATGTGTGAAAGGATGTATGCTTTGTAAAACAGGTTTCGCTCATCAACATTCATATATTTCTTATTTTTCTTTAACATATAGATAAGTGAAGCTATTTTGCTGCAAATTTTTCTTACGTGCTGGTCCCATGAAAGAGTGTTCTTAATATGTACGCCTAAAAGTTTCGCCTCATTTACAATGACTAGTTCACCATTAGCTATTGGTATCTTAAATTCCTCATGATTTATCTGCCCTTGTTTACGCTTAGTGCTTATCATTAAAAGTTTTGTTTTCACCATTTTATTATTTTGACACCAATTTTCTATCACAGACATATCGCTAGTCAGTTGGTCTGTTATCTGTGGAAGTTTTTCAAAATTACAGTGCATCGTCGTATCATCGCAGTACATATCAACATTACTAGTTATTCCCATATGAAGATCGTTTACATACATGATAAATAAGAGTGGTCCCAATACAGAACCTTGAGGTACGCCTACGGTTACCGGCAGATGTCCAGAAATTTTGTCAGAAATTGACACATATTGTTTTCTATTTTCTAAATAAGATGAAAACCATTTTAACGCAAGCTTATCAAATTGATATAGGCCTAACTTTTCTAGTAAAATATCGTGATTAACTAAATCAAAAGCTTTCTTAAAATCTATCAATATAGCGCCGACATAATCACCATTATCTATCGCAAATCTCCATTTTTCGACTAGCTTAAGCAGTGCAGTTTCGCATGAATGCTTCTGACGGAAACCTGACTGAGATTCAGTCAATAAATTGTATTTACTAAGAAATTTATACAAATGGCTATGTATATGTCGTTCAATAATTTTGGAAATAACAGGTAAAATTGATATTGGTCTATAGTTATTAACCTCTCCTTTGTTGTCTGATTTGTATAACGGTTTCACCTTAGCGCATTTCCACATTGTTGGAAACACGCCTGTATCAATACTTATATTTATAATACGTGTAATTGATGGCGCTATGACTGGTGCCGATAATTTTAAGAAGTGTGCATTCAATCCGTAATGGCCCGCGGATTTATTTGTTTTTAACCGACTAAGTTCCTCGTAAACGTTATTAACAGTTATTCTCGGTATCGTAAATTCAATTTCGCTCGGGATTTTCGTTCTAACATGCGTTTTAATGTCGTCTGAAATTATGTGAGATTGCGTCTTTATGGAATTTGCGAGATCTGCCGCGATTGTAGTGAAATACTGATTGAACATTTCGTAATGTTTTTCGACGTCTTTAATTTCATTACTGTCACTATCAAGCAAAGTCGAATGGCATTTTGTTAGGTTTCGGATTAATACTCTTCATTATTGCCCATATATGTGAAGGATTCTTTTTATTGTCAGCCAACGCTGTGCTAAAGTAGTTTTTCTTAGATCTTTCGATTAGCGACATTACCTTACGTTTCAACTCTTTATATTTAATCATATCTTTAGCTTTCTTATAATAATCCCTGTCCTTTATGGCCTTCAAAATTTCATCTGTTATCCATCCTGGCTGAGAGAATCGCTTTACTCTACGCTCAACAATAGGGGCGTGTTTATTTAGAATGCCTATAAATGCGTCCTGCCATATCTGCAGCGCTTCATCTGGGTCATTTAGCAAATCAATTATCTCCCAGTTGCAATCGGAAAGATTCTGAAGAAATTTCTGATTGTCAAACCTTTTTCTGCATCTATACTTTATAGTGTGATGACTATGTGATTTTTGTTTGGTGTTTTTTCGCGCACCAAAAACGGGATATTGATCACTTGATCCTAAATATCCTACGCTTACTGACGTAAATTTGTTTCTCTCTGTAACGTATATATGGTCTATTAGGGTAGCTGTTTTGTCCGTAATTCTAGTTTCGCTATTAACTAATTGTTCAAGATGAAATAACTCCATTACTGATAGGCATTTTGGCGTGACTGCTTTTAGAAAATCAAAATTAAAGTCGCCAATTAGAATTATATTCGTGTTATCTGAGTATGCAGGTTCAAGTAGGGCTTCAAAATCGTCGATCCAGCTAACGGGAGAATTTGGAGGTCTATAAACGCAACATAACAAAAATGATTTCGATTTAAAGGGCGTAACCTCGATCCATAATGCCTCTGTATTCGGTGATTCTAAGTCAAGTCTCCTACGATGTGACTGATTTTCGGCTATGTATATTACAATCCCACCTCCTACATTGTTCGGTCTCTCTTTCCTCTCAACATTATAACCGTGAATATCTATTAAATTGTCGGCGACGCCGCCGCTTATATACGTTTCTGTTATACCAAATATTTCAATTTCTTGTGTAGTTTTCTCCATAATTATTTTTAATTGGCTTAATTTAGGCATTAAGTGTTCAATATTCCAATGTCCAATGCGTATACCTTTTTCCTTTAAGTTAGATGATGGGAAATCAAGGCGTTTTACTAGTTTTATAAACTTCTTGCTACATACCCATTGGTCCACATCAGAGAGGACGTTATTACTGGAATGTGTGTGTGAAAAATTATTATTGCTTGTTCCACCACAATACCGTATAATATTAATAAAATTGAGAAAATTTACTTTATTATTATTATTATCATCATCATAATAATCATCATCATCATCATCATCATCATCATCATCATCATCATCATCATCATCATCATTATTATTATTATTATTATTATTATCATCATCATCATCATCATCATCATCATCATCACCACCAGTAGCAGCAGCACATGCAATACTATCAATATATTCATTATCTTTAGCACTATCGATTGCATTTATTATGCTAGCACTAACAGTAGCACGAGTAAATAATTTATCTTCTATTATATTGTTTGTGTTAGCACAAGGATGTTTCGCTTTAGGGTAAGCTGTAGCAGTAGTATCGGAGGCAGTAGCAGTAGTAATAGTGGTAGCTATATTAGAGACAGTAGAAGAAACATGCGTCATTGAGACGGTTGAATCGGATACATAGACTGGTGCAGTAGTACATGGTGTAATTACATTGTGAATGTTTTCGATGATAGTTAAGAGATCATATCTGTTGCTGACGACCACATTATAAACATTGTCAACAATACTATTATGATTATATTTATTATCATGTGAGTTTGTAGGCAAGGAATTTGATCTTACCTTAAAATACGTGTCACCCGTTGGCACTTCTTCTTGGCCAGACTCCTAGCGCCCCGGACACCTGTTGGACTTGTGGCCATGGGCGTAGCATGTGTAACCTCTCACTGGTTGGCCGTGGCGACACATGAATGACTTATGGTTAGGTTATCCACAGTTCTTGCAACTGGCCGAAACGACGATCTGTACATAGTCATTAATACAATGTACCAGTACTGAGGCTCCGGTCCTGTTTATGTGTAGTTTATCCGGTTCTTTGAGTAGAAATGTCCGGATGTTTCTATAACGGTGAAGTCTAAAAATAGAGCCTGTACGTCCAGGTGGCGATTGAATCTGGCGACGAATTTCTGTCGTCGTGGATTGTCCGCGCGTGGCACTAGTTCGCAAATATAGACTTGGCAATAGGGCGCTAAACTGTGAATATCTCGCACTAATTCGTCTAATTCACTCATTGCCTCACACAGGTCACCGTCTGAGTTATTAATCCCTGCCATCACTACCACATTTTTATAGTTCACGAGTTCGATTGAATATAGGATGTCACGGATAGTTTGAATCTTCGCTCCCCTGATACACATAACCTGCACTGACGCATGGAGCCCGCTCTCATTTATACCTTTGATAATTGACGATCCAATAATCAAAGTTTCCTTAGTAGGATCCGCAGTATAGTGGTTAATCGGCTTCTTGGCGTTGGTGACTACGGAGATGGACTTCTGTTCTTTCTGCTGTTATCAGTAGTTCAAAATTACTCTATAGAAATCCATCAAACATCCTTTGCATGACACAGATATAAATAGTGTGTGCATACACATAGAAATAAGAGAGAATATCAAATCTGAAAATACAGAGAGCAGAATTGTAATTCACTGTGTTTATATTACATGAGTCGGTAACATGAAGAGTTCATATTCTCTTACGCTTATGCTCATGTCGATAGTCACTTACAGGACTGGCGGTATGATCAGCGAACGAAAAGAAGAAGAAGAAGAGTTGATATCAGAAAAGTGGCCACAATATTATGAAGTGCCTCATTCAATATTGATACGGTATGCGCATATTTGCGTATGTCTGGCCGCATTCCATTACTATATCAGAAATCAGAGGACGGAAATCGGGTGATATTTCTCAAATATATGTGTGTTCATATATAGTTATCACCTCTTTATGTATGATTCAATTTCTTGCAATCAAAACGGATATGAAATGGATATCCAATGGATTATTGTACACATGCTTGAGCAAGAAGTCTGGAAAATACAAAGTGCTAGACAGACAACTCATGCATCAGACGTTCTAGAACTTACTAGATAACGAGTTCAACTTTCAACCACTTACCGAGTTAGCTTACTGCAAAGAATGCCGATACCATCTATACAAATCGAATGGGAAATGATTCCGACCACTTATATATATATACTAAAGTTATTTATTGCTTGATTTGTCCAGAGGTAACTATGTCCTGTTGTGTCTAGTATTGTTTTATGGAGTTTAGCCACTTGTACTGCGTGCCGTTGTTTCGATGATCTAATAACATATGGGTGTATAATCTGAATGCCAGTTTTGTTTGTTTTCCTGAAATAAGCTTAAGCCAATATGTTATCATGCGTTTTCTTATAACTATTTGAATTGGAATTTCTCCGAGCTCGCCATATATCATATACTTCGGTGTACTCATTTTAACTTTTAGAACATATCGTAGAAAGTCTAGATTTACTTTCTCTAGTAAGCTGCAATTTTCTATTCCTATGACTTCAGCCCCATATAATAGAATCTGATGCATTTGATGCTACAATTTAACGTAGCAGTATATTGGTAAGTCCAATTCTCTGGCGCGACAATGCAGTGCGGACGTGCCTTTGCGAGCTTGTTCTGATATGTTCTTTTCAGCTAGGAGGCGACGACTATTATAATAGGACTAATAAAGTGAGTAAGATGTTTAAATCTTCTTCCTAATTTCGCAGCTCAATCTGCTTATATTGTCGGTTTTGAAGGAAGTGCTCTAGATCATTAAGGTAAATTGCGAATAATATAGGTGAAAAATCTCTCCCTGTCGGACTCCTCTTATACAGGTAAATGGTTGTGATTGCGCATTATTGAATTTAACTGCCGACTTTATGTTATTGTACATGCTTTTAATAACATTAAAGATTTTACCGTAATGTTATGTTGTCTGAGTTTGAACCAGAGACCATCGCGCCACACCGAGTCGAAAGCCTTTTCAAAGTCTACAAAGCAGCAAAATAGTATTTTCTTCATTCTTTTGAATATTAAATCTATCTGATCAGTAGTGGAATAGCCGTTTCTAAATCCTGTCTGGTTTTCGCATAATTTGTTAGCGCATCCATGGGCTTTGTTTATTCGGCTGGTAAGTATGGACGTGAAGAGTTTTCCTAAACAGCTGAGTAATGTAATTTGCCGGTAGTTCTTTGGTTCGTTCGGGTTACCTTTTCGTTTGTATATTGGGATAATGAAACCTTCTGTCCAGGCGTCTGGAATTACTGCGGAATCTAAAATTGCACTAAACAGGATTTTATAAATGTTTAACATAATTTGTTCTGTAGATCTAATATATTCATTTAATATTCCATCTGACCCAGCGGCTTTACTTGTTTTTAGTTACTTAATAGATTTGAAAATTTCTTCAGTTGTAATAGGGGAATTTATTGCGTTGTGCTCGTCTGTGATGTCTGGGATGTCTTCATTGATCTGTATACGTTCTGAATCTGTATCATAGACTACCTCATTTATGGACTTGACGAAGTCATACATTTCCTCTGTTGTTATGGTAGATGGTTCTTGCGTTTCTTTTCGTTTTATCAGTTTCCAATAGTCTTTTGGCTTACTACTACTCATTGCTCTGATTTCTTTATGGTGCTTATATATATATATCGGGCAATCGACTGTTTCATTATATTTTTATAATTCTTGCTAGCGTCTATCATGTGCTGGTGATTTATTTCTCCTTTTCCGAGTCTGTAGTCTTGTCTAGCCCTATGATATTCCCCTCGGGCAGTCTTGCAATCACCAGTGAACCATGGGCGACATGTTTTGGTTTTAAGTGTTGCTCGGGCAGTCCTTACTTTACTGAATGTTTACACAGCTGGTTCTTCAAACATTTTAGAGATGGCCATTGTTACTTCATTAATGTCATGGGCATTGCAGTTACCATTTGCTATATTATCGATTTGTCGATTTACATCAGCCAGAGTTTGATGATTTAGTATTCTCTCTGTAAATGCATTGCGTAGGTCAGATTTCCATTTTCGCGATGTTAAATTTTCCTTGCTAATACAATTATTAATTTGTTCTATTGCTGGAGTATTTATGAGCGATAGCGACAGCTGCAATGCATAATGTACATCGGATATGATAGGACAGTAATCATGGACTTCAAATTTGGATATGTGATTGAGCAGGTCGGATGTGGATAGCTCGTAGTCTATAACACTATTATTTCTTGTCGTTACTTGCCTATGTTTGCGTCAGTAACTATACTCTGCCGTTAGATATATAAAGGTTATTATATTTACATAGGTCAAGTAGCCTGTGGCCATAGTTATCCGGCCGATTTCTATCTTGTGATATGCGTTTTGGGGCCTCAGCTTACGGGATAGTTACTATATCGCAGGGGTCAATGTCTACAAATCGGAGGAAAGCTTCGTCGCTTCTTAGACAATCATCTAGTTGACCAGTTTTTGCGTTTATGTCGCCTATTAGTAGGAGTAACTTTGATCTTGTTGAAAACTTAATGATATCACGCTCTAATTCTTCGAATGCATCTAAAGATGAATACGCTGAAGTTTCTGGTGGAAAATAGATACAGCCAATTATTATTTCATTATTTAGTTTAGTACATGTTTGAGATACCGAGATCCATAGAACATAATCGCTATCTGTTTCTAGTTCTTGAGTATGTTTGGATAACTTATTTTAAATTAGTATGGCAATCCCTCCTGACTTACGTCGCACATCTGCTCGACATTTTAGGATAGCTGTATAGTTATCTATTTTCACAGTATCAAATTCATCTAAGTTAGTTTCAGCTATTCCTACGATATCAAACCTGCTTATAAACTCATGCATTTCTGGGTATTTTAGTTTATTATTCAGACCACACACGTTAAGGAACCCAACATTGATTTCGTTGTTGTTGTTGTTGTTGTTGTTGTTGTTGTTGTTTTGGCGGTGGTGCCGGCGGAGGCAGTTGTGTCATTTCCGTTGTCGTCGTTGCGGTTGTGAAAGTCGTTGTCGTTATTGTTTGGTGCAGTCCCGTTTTGTTGAGTTTTGTCGTCGGCATAAGCATAAGTACCCATAGTCTCGCGATTTACGATACTGGCATCAATTTCACTACGTCCTACAGGTAAAATACTGTCTAGTTTTAAAACAATTTGACTGAAAGCCGTTGCTTCCAGAGACAGGGTTTACATTCAATCACACTAATTTCAAAATATTCAATAGGCATCATATCGCGACTTTGGAAACCAGCAGTGACCGAAACTTGCTGTTTAACCAGAAAAAGTGACATTCAAACATAACATTTTCAAAAAGATCAATAGCGAATTAATCGATCGACATCGGCGCCTATAGAGAATACTATTCATACCGCTTACAAAACTATATTCAGGTGCGCTTTCGTTATATTCAGGTAGGCCTATGCGGTATGCCTGCACGCTCAGTTGGTACACAGCGGAGCGTGAAGCGCCAGCTTGGTCACGAATTGCCTTCAAGCTAAGCGCTCCTAGATTTAGTAAATGCTTTTTCTCAAATAATCCTGATTCATTTCCATTTTTTATCGATGATAGTTTATTTAATATTGTGAGAAATTACCAATAAACATCATTTGTTATTTCCCTTTTCGCTTCCTTTAATATTGAATACAGTGTCTCTACAACCTACTGCTAACCAGAGTAGCGAGGGTTGGTGGATTGTATGCCTCAACCCTATGGAAATTGAACATTGGGAACTGTTGAATATTTTGAAACTATTCGGACAGGGCACTGTTGGTCATGGTAATTCCAAAATAATCAACATAATATTCATTAATTTAAATAACCAATACTCAGGAGAAATTGACAAGGCGAATAGGCTGGGAATATCAGATTTTATTGAGGTGCTAAAACAACGTGTGTGTATATATCCTGCCCCAACAGCCCATACTATTTTAAATATCTGGCACTAGGACTACGATATGCCGATATATCGCGATGTTTTCTCCACGATATATCACGATGCAGTCAATGGCAATATCATGCAGCACTATTCTTGGTTATATTATGTTATTTTACGTAAGACTTTCTTATAGCTATTTATAGAAGTGTACCAAATAGTGTAATAGCTGATGATTGACTAGGCAGAAATTCCCACACCTTGAAACTATTCTGCTGTCATGTGTAGGCCTATGTGACTGCGTTCCTACGGCCACTACATGTAAGCTTGGTTGACTGTAGGTAAAAGTAAGCTACATGTAGACCAGCCACTTCTGCGACCATCTAGATCGTTGATTCTGGCCAACAGTAACGCTCTAAGAAGAAAGATGGCCCCGTCAAATGATGAGAAATATGATTTAGACATGCACATCGAGATAGTATGGATACAGGTGCCAGACTAGCAATGTGGACCCAATGGGGAATCCAGATTTAGCCATACCCCGCCCATTCTTAGCTAAGTTTCCCCACGCTTTGTCCGTGTTGAGATCTACAGACCACTTGGCTCCTAAAGCCCAATTTCCAGAAAAATATACAGGTAAGCTGGGTGCTGTTGCAGCCTTTGACAGAAACAGTGCCCAGTCAAATTAGTTTCGAAATATTCAGCAGGATGGTCATTAAAGACATACAATTCTTAGAACTTTGTGGACTATTAAGCATTCATGACGCCATTGCCGCTATTCATTATATAATTGATTGTGACGTCAACCTGCACGTGACGTAATTCATTATGACGTCATATATTTGACTGACATATTGGATTCCTCTATTAATCTCTGTTTACAATCACTATTCTGCGAGCTGAGTGTTTGCGTAAATGGCAACATATTTCTGACATGAATTATACATGTTCATACAAATCCTATATTTGAGTTCTTGAAGATGCTCTTCTCCAAACTACCATGCTAGGCCAAGTTCGACAGGCCAACCACAGTTAGTTATTAGCTATAGTTAGCTGGATTTCAGTCGAACGTAAGATACTTAACTAGCTAGTTAACTATAATTGACCGAGCACCCGAGCTCGGTCGGAAATAATTAATAAGAAGTTTGCGTAATATTCAAAATGGCGGACACCCCTCGCTCACCATGAATACATGTATATATAAAAGTGTTAATACTTCTATAAATAACTTAGGTTTTATGAAAATATGCTTTCCCATTATATATCAATTTTCCCAAGGCCCCTTTCCTTCCAGCTTTATCTCATTTTGGACGCTTTTTGACGTCTTAGCGGGAAAATAACCCATTTTCTTAGGTTATCAAAACAGAAGACAGAAAGAGCTACTCGAGACTGGTACCCATCTCCAAATGTTCTCCAAAAGTAAAGCAATGGGGAATCGGGTACCAACGAACTCTAGTTATTTATACAACGTTCGGCTTGGCATAGCAAATGCGCAGGTTCAGTAAACCAGCAAACTGACTATGGTTAGCCAGTCGAATCTGATCCTTGCTATTGAGTAATGATGTGGAAGGACCATCTATATTCAGATCATGACTATATCTTCATCACAGGCATACATCATTGCTTGATATTGGCTTTATGAATTACAGGAATTGACCTTTCCAGTTTTAGCTATGCCCCGCCCATGGCAGCAACAGTGTCCAGTCAAATTAGTTTCAAAATATTCGACATAATGTTTATTAAATAGTAAAAACACACAATTCGTACAACGCGTCGGACTATTTAGCATTTAAAATGGACTAAATAGAACCATTAATGACGTAATGATTATGACGTCATCCTACACGTTACATAGTTGATTATGACGTCATGTGAATGACTGAGGAAATGGTTTCCTGAATTATAATCAGTTCTTAGCACAACATCTGTATAATGTTAAGAACACCAACGTCATCTACATCGATTGTTTTGCGAATGGCGAGCATGTAGGATTAGAACCATTGACAACTGACTTTAACGTAACCGCTGTTCTATGGCACCACACTCTATTCAACAACAAAAGAATGCTGACATCATTTGACAAGCATAAAGATGAAAGCATGCTTTATGCCTTTGCCTAAATACTGAATATAACCATGGGTAGTAATTCATGCCTCTATGGAGTGTCTATCCGTTGGCATAGCACGATGCGTTATGCATATAGAGCATTTAGGTATGTACTACTTTTTGTCTTAATCACACACACGTCCCTTGACATGAATACAAATGTATGAAACCGTCTAGATTCACGATTTATTACTCTCAGACCATATATGTGATACATTGGGTATAAACATAATACAATTTATACAGTGACAAGACCGGTTACATGTTATTTACATATCTCTATAGATTAACTGTTTACCTTGAAATAAATGGTCTAGATTTACTACTGCAGTATATTTGGCTGTTTTCTGGCAAGGTATTTTCATAATACATATTACACATATTATTTTAATTACTATTTAACTTTGTTTCCAGGTATTATCTTTGAGGGCGATCTTTGTTGGCTGTGCGATAGTTTCATCCTTTTTCGAATTGCTTAATAATTACAATCATTAGCCGGCAAACTTTAGATAGATTGGTATTACTAGAGAATAACTTGGAAAATCTAACATTTTTTAGAAACTGTTAAACAGTGAACATTTAGATTTTGCATGGTACATGAACTACCCTCATTAATCACGATGTTGTAGTTAAAGGAAAAGAGAAGACAACTATCAAATGCGTTTGACTGGTTACTCATATATAATAATAACAATACTACCACCAGTAAGAAAAACAAAAAATGAATTAGAATAATTTGAGCAAAAGCAATCAAGCACGATTTATCTGACTATTGTTATGGTAGCCACTTTGCTTAACCTGGAACCAATGAATCCATTTCCTCACTCAACAAAATGACGTCATAATCAACCACGCGACGTGTATGCTGACGTCATAACCATGACGTCATGAATGATTCGATTAAGCCCGTCTTTAACACTTAATAGTCCGACACGTTGTACGAATTGTATATTTTTGCTTTTTAAAATCTCTATAGCTAAACTCCACCCACTAGTGTGGGATCGATCGATTTTTGAACTCCCTGACCATTAATTTCCAGAAAACTATACAGGAAAGCTGTTGAATATTTTGAAACTAATTTGACGGGGCGCTGTTGCTGCCTATGGCAGCAACAGCGCTCAGTCAAATCAGTTTTAAAATATTCAACAGGAAAAGCCGTCCAAAAGCGGCGTCTACAGTGATCTGTAAGAAGATCCATTTACAGACCAAGAGATGACTGTTTAGGAAATAATAAAGAGATACAATTCGTACAACCTGACGGACTTGTTAAGCGTTTAAGGCGGAATAAATCGAGCCATTCATGACGTAGTTGATTATGACGTCAGCCTACACGTCATATGATTGACTGAGAAGCTGGATTCATCAATTTTAGATGTTTCATAGGACAATGTCATACTTCGGAGTATTAAGAAACATTTATGTAGTGGATGATGCACGGTGATTAAGCTGACCATCAAGCAGTGTACATAGTCTTGGGTACTTTGTTCAACTAAGGAAAACAAAACAGTCACGGAAGGGATAAGATATTCATTAGCAAAATGCTAGCTTCTGCTGACATTCGCTTACTAATAGTATGAAGCCACACAACTACCCGCCTCATCGTGGATGCTAATAGAGAAACTCGTATCCAGTTGAAATTTATATGGTGGGGTTGAGTAATGCATTAGTATTGATTGAGAGCTGTTAATTTTAAAAGTTGATCTTGTTAACCTCTAGATGTCATCTGCAAAATTACACTGCGTTGTTGGTGATGAACACGCAACACTTCCTTATCTTTGGGCGCTTAATCATTCCCATACTATAAGTTTCTACACTACGCACACCAACCCTGTTTAATTGTAAGAAAATTGTTGTAAGCACACATAAACAGAAACAAGGACACTTGAAAGAAGCAGACCCCCCACCACCTCTGATCTTATTTACCCGGTCGATGCAGGAAATCAATAATGTAAAAATCTTCTCTAATCCTAATGGGATGACACAGTATAGTTAAACATGTCCTTCATATGGTGTAGACTATATTATCTCACATTTCCAGCGTGAGATGCTCATATCGCTTGTTCATACAGTGGATAACTTGCGAGTGAACGACTGCCCCATAATAGATACACATGTGTTTTGCAAGGCTTGTAAATCTCCCATAAACATAGTATTCTCCTGAGGGAATACATTGTTTGTAGATGTCGCACAAGCAGGTATATACACCACACAACACTTGTATGCTAAATTTATTACCCATCAGAATGATTAATTAATTAGCCACATTCCATCACACTGGAACAATTTTGATCTGCCGCCATTCAGCTTGGCATCTTGGTCAAATCTGCCAATCAATACATCGATGTTAAATGAATTCCTAATAGCATTTCCCAAAGTAGAAATGCTTGTCTAATTGAAATAATATATTCAGTCGACATTTACATATACACACATTTAACATTGTCAATGTGATATTTGTAAAGGCATTTATTCATTGAAGCGACGTTGCTTCCTCGCCGTTTTTAATACGCTGTGTGTTATCACATTGAAACTATGCAGCATAGGTAAAACTGGTCTTCTGTGTGGGGTATATCTTCTAATATTTTTGCATGAGTTACTCAAATTCGTCCCATGGGCTGCAGTCAATGACAGCACGTGAGGGAAATGCTGAATCATACAATCTTATATAAGCCAATCAGATAACAGAATAAAGTCATGTCACATCAGCGATGGGTAAGAATTTCTGATGTACATAGATTTGTGGTGAAATACCGCATTGATTACGTGGAACAGCAAATTTATCATGTCAAAGTTTCAGATTGGAATGCTGGTTTATGTACCTTAACCTCACTATTCCTACAGGGAGGTGCGTACAAATATTGTGGAAATACTGGTTCTCATTCACTCACCCACTTCTATGACCTTGAACTTTGACCTCGTGCCCTTTGAATTTTCAAATAATTGTGAGAATTCTCTAAACAACGCAGGCAATCTCTCACACATATTTACAATCTGTAAAACTTTAGCTCCATTTTCAATGATCTTGATCTTTTACATCTTGACCTTTGACCTTTTGACCACAAAATCAAGATGATACTTCAGCGCAATAACAAAAGTTCTGTTTAATGACTATTCATCTCACCTTGGTTGACGGTTATCGTTGCTGTCGTGAAAGAGCCTCTATATTTCGGTATCAAAGGTCAGAGGTCCGAGTCAATCGAGATATTAAAAAAGAAAGAGCGGGTGAGACTAGATATTCATTGAATACTTATTGTTATAAGTAAGCCCACTTTACACTTGTACACATATATAGCGTTGGTGCGCTGTCATAGGCCTGACCGAGTTATTAAAAGAAATTGTTGCAGCACACAGTAGTGGCAACATATGGTGCTTTGACAGACCGATAGACCGGACATCTGACAGGGAGAAAAACGACAAACGGCATACATTATACTAGCTATGAGTTCCAGCTGAAATTATTATCACGCATGATGTTCCAGTGTTGCCATTTTGAGCTAACAAGATGTCACAAGCCATCATACCATGTTTTGATCTTGACAGGAACGTGGGTATTCGGGGATGTTCTGTGCCAAGTACATGGGTTCCTGGGTCAAGCTCTCATTGTTGCCTCGACGTGGCTGCTTGCCGTAGCAGCTATTGAAAGGTTAGTATGATTACATAATGTATTTTGTTGGTTCGCTGCTTCAGTTGATTCAGTTGTTGAAGCATTATGTCCTTCTTTATCTTTAATTAACTCATTGAATGAGCCATTATTTGAGTCACTGATTGAACTGACTGACAGATCGACCGACTGACTGACCAACCTGTCATCTGGGCAACTGACTGAATGAATGAGTCACCGGCCGATAAACTGACCGCCCGAGCGACCGACTACTAAACCGACCAACCGACGGACGAACTGACTGAGTACAACTGACAGACCGACGGAGCGACCGAACGACCAAGTGACTAACTGACAGGCCGATCGACTGACCGACCATCTAACAAACCAAATAATTAACTGCCTGACTGACCGACCAGAGAAACAACTGACAGCCTGGTTAATTGATTGATCGAGTCATCTATATTATGTTGGTTCTCGGGTTTTACTGATTCAAATTGTTAAATCATTAAGTTCTTAAGTTTTTAATTTCATTGATTGTCTCATTGATTGACATCATAGATTCACTGACTGACCACTCGACTGACCAATTGACTGATTGACTGGCCAATCAACCAACTGGCCAAGAGAACGACCGAACTACTGACCAAACAGCCGACCGACCAGATAATTGACTGACTGGCTCATTCGTTCGTTCATTCATTACTTATGCCGCCAATGGTCGGTGTGAGTATTGAGGCTATGTGAAGAGGGCTTAGTGTCCATCAATCCATCCATTCATCCATCTATCAATCCACCTTTCCACGCACGCACGCACGCACGCACTGGCCATCAATAATAATTTATTATGCCAACATAATTGTACAAAACACCTCTACCCTCTTATGTGACCAGGTTTTGATATTCTTAACCCGATCGTGTCATGCAAACCTCCTAGTATCAGTGTATACAAGATGACATATAGGGAAGTTTCTTTTGAATTATCGTTGTGTAGAGACAGTCAACATAAGATGCTAACATGGTTCAAATACCATTCTATCACATAAAGTGACAGTGCCTCTGAAGGTGATGGGTGGTCACCTATTGTCTATTGCCTGTGTTCATATGGCTAAGCATATATCAAGCCTTAAACACGAGTACATAATGCACATAGGCAATGTTCTGTGAAATGTGAGCCGTGAGGTCCATTACTTAGCACGTTACAGAGAATAGGATGATACGCATATACAGTTCAGCTGCCATGGCGGGTTTTTATTTGTAAATGCCATTTCTTGCATAAACGCGGCGCGTGTTATCCATTAGTGGTGTACACTCGCGGAGACAGATACAATGTTGTTAGATCATTCCATTAGTACACGAAACGCTACATCCAGGCTCCTGAGGGCACTCACACCAGTGCGTGCACTTTTACAAACCTTGCTAATGAACCATGATTTGTGAGTAACACTGGCTAATCGCACCGCGTTTTTGCAACTTTGTTTAAAGCCAAGAAATAGAGGTTGTTGATGAAAATGCATTTGTTGTCGCTGCTACTCAGGCGTACTAGCGCTAAAGGGTTGGTTGAAGCCAGGCCGCATTGCCGCGACGGTGTAAATAAGTCACCTACAAGAAAACCTCACTTAGTTGACCAACTTATGGCGTATCAAATAGTGGACCCATGTGTCCCAGGTGGCTCCATTTCATCTACATGTCTTAGGGGAGCACCATTACAAACTGAAACATTGGCATGGTCAAGGGCCATGCGTACCACGGGCTAATCCGCAGTGGACCACGTCAAAAAGGTCAAGGGCTATAAGCACCATCAGCTAGCCCCACAGTATACCATGGACTATGCATGGTCATGCGCCATAAACACCATCAGCCGACGACGTAAAGGATCCCCAGTTAGATACGTGTCAGAAGCAGCATCTGCTGGCCCCACAGTGGATCACCTGGGCATTGAGGTGTCAGAAGCATCAGCAGCTGGCTCGACAGTCGACAACGGGAGACGTTCAAGTGCCCATAGACACCATCAGCCTACCGCAACTGATCACCGAGCATGATCGTCTAAGAAAACAACATATTCTGGCCACACAATGGACCACAGGCGATGGCCAGCTCCATAAGTACCATCTGCTGGCCCCGGAGTGGATTGCCTGAAACAATCAAGCACTATAGGCCACAGGACACAGTTGAGTTTAGAAAACGCTGACAGATCAGCTGATTAATGAATGTGAATCGTTAAACCAGATATGAAATGGCATTAACAGCAGTAAGATGAATGCCATCAGAAATGCCATGATAATAAAACTGGTCCCATCCTATTATAAAGAATACCATCCTTTAAGACACAGATAACAGAAAGTAGTCTATGCCGGATGCCAATGTGCAACGCTATCCCTCAACGCACAGCGCTATGCCATCCAGCCGGATGCTATCCATTGAAGAAGTGTGCGGCTTGGAAGTCATACTGGTGAATTCTCTGGATCCGAATCATTAATCAACTAGACATAATAGACATGGAATAGATGAAAATTAACCCAATCTGCATAAGTATAACTGGACGAACTTATCCCCCTTTACCCCCTTTCCCCCATACGGGTGCAATCCCAGAATAATCATTTATTTTGAGCCTTTTATTCTAGAATCGCTTGCCAGTTGCTTTGCTACTGTCGAAGTCTTCCCTTCTCCAGGGTCCAGTATCCCTTTTCAAGTGTCGGAAGCTCAAACTTGTTTTGTTTACCAAGTCAACCCTCCTTTCCTTTCATGAACACTGTCATCTCCTCCTTAGACTCTTCAGTCTGCATATAGCTTTCGCCTCCGGGAGAAGCATATACCATGCATGCCACACTGGTCTGTGCAGACATGCCCATAGAAACACACGTACCGTTCAATTGCTTTCTGTTCATATTCCATGATCCATTCTTCATATTCGGTACATACAGCCACATAGCTACAATCACCGTAATCATTTTCGAGCCTGATATTACATGCAAGCGTAGCAGAATCCGGCTATTTGAAATTTTGCCAAACATGCATATCCTGCCCTTGGGATTGTGGGATAGTTGTCTGATATCTATGGTCTACAAGAATTTTATCCACGTCCACTTCTGGGAGACATGCCTATTCAACCGGTCTCTCCCCCTCCCCCCCCCCCCCCCCCCCTCTCTCTCTCTCCCTCTCGCTCTCTCCCTCTCTCTCTCTCTCCCCTCCCTCTCTCTCCCTCTCTCTCTCTCTCTCTCCCTCTCTCTCTCTCTCTCTTTTTCTCTCTCTCCCTCTCTCCCTCTCTCTCCCTCTCTCTCTCCCTCTCTCTCTCCCTCTCTCTCTCTCCCTCTCTCTCTCTCTCCCTCTCCCTCTCTCTATCTTTTTCTCTCTCTCCCCCCCCTCTCTCTCTCTCCCCCTCTCTCTCGCTCTCTCTCTCTCTCCTTCTCTCTCTCTCTCTCTCTCTCTCTCTCTCTCTCTCTCTCTCTCTCTCTCTCTCAGTCCGCAGCTGCGCCATTCATCCTCATCATCCTTAATTCGACCTACGATATCCAGCACACAGTAACTTTGGTAAAGCAGAGCGTCATTTATGGTGATCAAGACCTACCAACTTCCACGCCACTTCCCATTTATCCCTTCACATGCCATGAGCATCTGTTCTCAGATGCTCTCAGATGGTCTCAGAGAGAACGGACAACTTGGAGCAAGGACATAAGGTTAGCAAGCCGATGAAACCAGGACTGAAATAATTTCTGGCTACATTCTCAAGTCACGACTCGTTCACCTATGGCGAGATAGTTACACCATACATACGAGAGAATCTCCATTTATTCCTCATCGTCTTATTTTGGGACTGAGCCAGTGCGTGCTATATTTACCTGGATCCGTGCCGATGATGTGACATGTAGTATTCAAGCACATACAGAATTTCGGAGAAGGCAGAATACGCATGTCGACCTAATTAAATAAACATAATCAAAGTAAATTACGCTAAGGGAAACCGACCATTTGGCTGGCAACTCGTCTTGTTCATTACACTAGGACGAGTCGTCCCCAATTCTACTACGTCATCATCTCGCAGAGTGATCACGTGAGAAGCGGTCGAGCGCGCAGAAGTCAGTGCGATTGTAGTTCCCAGAGTGATCAGTCAAAGTTTATTGCGTGCCCGCTCCACGGGCACGTGTCTATTAATTTCTGTCTAGAATTGTCTATAGGCCCAGCCATTTCGCGCAGGGGGATTGTGGGGCTGTGTCTCGCGAGATCTCCATCGATACGAGATCTAATAATTCTCGGCGCGAAGACCCTGCTCCATTTTTAGATCGCTGGATATCTCATAATTATTATCTTCATGCGCGTGATTCATGGCGAGTTCTCTTATTTGTTCTGGTCCGACTGTAATAGAGTTTCCGCGGCGATGACTGCTTAATTATTTTAATAAACAGCCAACGGAACTCCAAATAACTACTCTAAATAAGTACTCTTCTTTTGCTGGAGGACTGCCTACAAAACATGTTTATCATTCCTTCTGCAGATGAAAGTACTCAAGCACACGCCCACCTCGCGGCATCTCTTATATGTCCACTTTAGCACTCTATCAAACTGACCACAAATGGCTTCTTGCGGTGATCGTGAGAAATGTTCATTTGCATTAGCTACTCGCCGGAGAACTTGTTTTGAAAGTTTACCACTGGAATGACTGGTTGGATAACCGATCTGATAATTCCAGTAGTAAATTGCAAAAGAAAAACCACAATGGTCTCTTGGACGGCAATTAGACATAGGACATTTTCTAGGATAATGGATTTTTCTGATCTGTTTCTGCAGTATATGACGTCATAACTATTTAGGTCAGATGTAGCTGGACGTCACAATCAAAATGTGTAATGAATGACGTATTTATCTCCACCAGGAACATTGAATAGCCAGTCAAGTATGCGAATTGCACGTCTTTACTATTTAATCAACATGCTGTTGAATATTTTGAAACTAATTTGACTAGACGCTGTTCGAATTGTATGTCTTTGCTATTTATTCAACAGTCATTTTCTATGATAATGGCTGAGTTCGATCTGTACCTGAAGGATATGACATCATAATCAATTACGTCATATTCAGGCTGACGTCACAATCCAAAATGTGTAAATGAATGGCGTATCGAGCTCAGTCATGAGCATTGAAAAGTTCGGCAAGTGTACGAATTGTATGTCTTTACTGTTTCATCAACATCGTGTTGAATATTTTGAAACTAATTTGACCTGGCGTTGTTGCGGCCAGAAGCAGCAAACCTTTAGTCCAAAATAGTCATCAGCTTACCTGTATAGTTACCTTGAAATTGGAAGTCTCGGAATTCATTATTCAGTGTATATATACACCTGTGCAAAAGTTAAGCACCAGCAAAAACAATAGAACGTAGAAACATGATGGTACAACTAGGCTGCCATACTTTTTGTCCCCGCGTTAGCTGACATAATTCCAAGTACGAAATGCACATGCATGCATGACTTCACGCCGCTTGATGTCCGTGCGTGGCGGGAAACAGCACACGTGTTCAGTTATGTAAAAGTCCAGTTTGAGGTGTAGAACATTACATACAGATTTAGGCGACAAGATTAGGAATTTTGTGTTCATGACCGTGGTTTATTTGTACAGAGAGAATTAGCTCTTGATTGTGAACCGCTATGGCAAGACGAAGGTTAAGTGATCATGTAAAATGGCAAATCATAGGCATGCATACCACTGGTATGTCATGCAGAGAGATTGGCAGACAGCTGAACATTAACCATACTGTAATCAGTCGTTTGATTGCAAAACATGGGCAAACTAACGAGGTGAAGGACAGGCCTAGATCTGGAAGACCGAAGAAGACTACTGCCCGTGATGATCGAGCCCTAGTACGCCTTGTTAGGAGATCTCCATTCACCAACAGCAGAGTGCTCAGCCAGCAATGGGAAACGCGCAATAGAGTGTCAATGTCTACCGTCAAAAGGAGACTGTATGCTGCTGGCATGAAAGCTATGAGACCTGTCAGACGTCCTCTCCTCACTGCACACCACAAAGAGGAGCGTCTGAGGTGGTGCAACGAAAGAAGACACTGGAACATGAGATCCTGGAGACGGGTACACTGGTCAGATGAAAGTCGGTTCCTGCTTCATGCCACAGATGGTCGAACTCGTGTATGGAGGTCCAGACGCACGGCGTACGACCAACGTAACATCATGGAAGAAGTTCCATTTGGTGGAGGTTCCGTTATGATATGGGGGTGCATCTCATTTGATTGTAAGCTGGATCTGTTGACTGTACCTGGAACACTAAATGGACAAAGATATCAAGATTCCATACTGGATAGAGTTGTGGTCCCTCATTTTGTAAATCATGCACCTGGAACCCACCCTATATTCATGGATGACAACGCCCGACCACATCGTGCTAGAGCTGTGCATGAATACCTCCGCCAGAATGCCATCGAAACCCTACCATGGCCAGCAAGGAGCCCTGACATGAACCCTATTGAGCATATCTGGGACATTCTTGGAAACATGGTGAGAAGGAGGGATCCTCCTGTACAGAACCTACAGGAATTAACAGACGCACTCCATCTTGAATGGCAACGAATACCACAATGGCGTATCAGTCGGTTGGTGACCAGCATGAGACGTCGTGTCCAGGCCGTCATCCAGGCACAAGGTGGATATACCCGGTATTAATAATGACAGTCTCAAACTCGTGCACAGATGTTAAACTTCGTTTTCACACACCATTAATGACAATCTAGCCACGTGTGTCAACTGTAGGGCAATAGTTGTCAGTTGTGTCAACGTAGCCATATTCAGGCCTCGTTTTCAAGTTCAAACAAAAACATACAGTGTTTCCCCACCATCATAATCAGCATTCCTCTAGTTGCATTATTACCTCTTGCACTAAGATGGGTGGGTACATAAATGTTTTTGCTATTGCTTTCTTCATAGCACATGAATATACCCTCGCATGTGCGTAAAAATAGGGTGGTGCTTAACTTTTGCACAGGTGTATATATACACCGATTCCAACACGCAAAAATGGGTTGATCTTAGCTAGAAATAGGCGTGGCATACCTAGAAATGGATCTCTCTATTGAAATTGTCATGAGCAAATTGAGCATTACATGGCTAATACCACTTGGTAATGCGTGGCCCACACAATATGGACCACTTGTATTAAGAGACCACCCATATTTATAGGTCCCATATTTTAACAAGGCCAATCATAGATTGTTGCCCTGAATACAATGTACTCGTCCTCTGACGGAGGGAGGATAATTAATACCACTTGCTAATGGGTATTTTCATGTTGTCTATCCATCATATTACGTCATATGATGTCATAATCAACGACGTGGCGTATAGGATGACGTCATAATCATGACGTGGTCTTAAATGCTTAATAGTCCGACACGTTGTACGAATTGTATGTCTTTGCTATTTACAAAACATGCTGGTGAATATTTTGAAACTAATTTGACTGGGCAATGTTACTGTCACAAGCAGCAACAGCACCCAGTCAAATTGGTTTCAAAATAGTCAACACCTTACCTGTATAGTTTTCTGGAAATTGATAGTCAAGAAGCTCAGAGATCCATCGATACCAACACTAGCGCGGTATTAATGTATTAATAAACCATCCGGATTCAGTGACCGATTGACTAACGTTAGGCCAATGGAAGTCATTTCAAGCAACCGCCACCAAGATGTGACTTACTTGGGCACAATTGTGTGTTTTTCTAACAAAGTCCTTTAGATGTTTAACACCGAAATTTCAATATCTCAGATAAAGACAACTATACGAATATCTTTTTAATACTTTGACTGGTAGCCCACCCGCCCTATCCACATACTTGTTGCTATCTTAGACCTGTATTAAGTATTGCAACGACAACGACTGTCCATGTAAGCCTATCATCTTCTCTTATTGTGTTTTAACCCTTTCATGACGAAGCCGCCAAAACCGGCCTCTACAGTGATCTTGAGGATGTTAATTTTCAGGTCAAGAGAAGAGTTTGTGGAAATTCACAACTGAAATGACTGGCTCGATAATTGAGCCAGTCATTCCAATAGTAACTCTTCCAACCAGTCGTCTATTGGCCTGCAAATAGGCACTCAATAAGCAAATTTTTTTTCATATTCTTGACTCAATTTAGGTAATACAGGGTTAATAAATTATGAGGACGACGATGATATACCATGTCTGTTTAACCTTTCCCGTATTGTATTAAAGTGTGATTCACATTTGTTACATTTGAGATAGGGTAAAAATTACAGACTTGTTACAGACAGTCTTGAGGCGTACTATGTGGGTGGTAAATGTCAAAAGAAAAACATGCATAATAATATTGTAGAGGGCGAAAAAGTAGACAGAGTTCGCTAACAATAATGGATCCATCTAAAAATAAAGGCTTGGCTTCTTCGAAACTACACCTCTAATGTAATGACCGGTCATCTTTTTACGTTATCACAACGACTAGACTGTTACACAGACTCAACTTCGAATACCAGACAGACCGGTACCCAGTCTATCTCCGTAGCGGATTGTAAAAGCAACACTGTTGATCGTGAAATCACTACGTCAATGGATACTCAATAGGCTCCTACATACGAGATACATTTCTCGATCTCGTATCGAAAGAGAACTCGCGGGATACGAATGAATAATGGATCTGTGATTATCAGTAGTATTCTTTTGTCTTTAATCCATCCGTGGGAATAAATCCATGTATGGTCAATGCAATTATGTAGCAGTATTGATAGACTACCAATGTTCCAAATTTCCAGTCAAAACTGCTGTCAATAATATTGTAACAGATTGTTGAATACAGAAATCAACCGAAAGTGTAGGCCTATGCATGTGCTAAGTTAAGAACGTCTACAGGAAATTCGGCCACAGAATTTCAACCATATAGTTAGATAGGTGTATCAATACGCTAGTGAAGTAATGGATTGAGGTTATAAAATTTTTTACCATGAAGTAATTTCGTAGTGCACAATTTCATACCGAAAATCTGCTAAATCTCGGTGATTCACAGTTTTCAGTGCCCTATTGTCTGTAGTATGTTTAGCCCCATAATCTCACCGACATAGACTTGAGCCTTAATATACTAGGTATATTCCGAATCTAACAAATTCTAGATGAAATAATTTTATTAGGCAAAAATTGGCTTAAATGTTGGGTTTTTCGTGCTTTTCTGTGCCCTACTGTCTGTATGTAATATGGTCGGCTCCAGAACTTCGCTCACATAGACGTAGTGGGATTTGAATAAGATAGTTATATTGGGAATTGAAAAAAATTCAACCGTGAAGTAATTTCGTAGTATACGATTTCATCGCTTAAATTCGTTCCAATTTTGGCAGATCGGCGGGTTTTCAATGCCCTACTATTAGCTGTCTGCAATAGGTTTGGCCACATAATTTCACCCATATTGTTAGATAGCGATATGAGCACGCTAATGAATCTTGAGTTTTCTACCACGTAGTAATTTCGTAATATTCAATTTAGTAGCCACGGACAGTTGTCAAATGCCAACAATTTACTATATTCGGTATCAGAATGTCTGTTCTCGATTTGTAATAATTTTTTTTATATATGGATATATATAACTCAATATGAGCTAGTGCTTTTGCGCAATTCTACCATTAAGTAATCTCATCGTAGGTAGTTACATATTCGCCGTATGGCCCCATTATAATATGGTTGGTTCACATTCACCACATTCAGATAGGTGTCGGTATGTCCTGGCATATCGCTCATAATGGGTTCGGCTCCAGAATGTCACCCATATGTTTAGATAGGTATAGGCATACGCTTACGGCGTAGTGAGATTTAAAACTATCTACCATGGAATAATTTCGGCTCAAATTTAGGCCGATTCACGGTTTTCGTTGCACCCAGTCAAATTAGTTTCAAAATAGTCATCAGCTTACCTGTATAGTTACCTTGAAATTGGAAGTATGGGAATTCATTATTCAGCGTATACATCGATTCCAACACGCAAAAAGGGATGGAGCTTAGCTAGAAATAGGCGTGCCATACCTAGAAATGGATCCCTCTATTGAAATTGGCATGAGCAAATTGAGCATTACAGGGCTAATACCACTTGCTAATGTGTGGTCCACACAATATGGACCACTTGTATTAAGAGAGCACCCGTATTTATAGGTCACATATTTTAACAAGACCAATCATAGATTGTAGACCCTTGCCATCCCGAACGCACGTAGACCCGAATACAATACACTCATCCTCTGACGGAGCGAGGGTAATTAATACCACTTGCTAATGGGCCTTTTCAGGTTGTCTATCCATCATATTACGTCATATGACGTCGTAATTAAGTAAGTGACGCGTAGGATAAGGTCATAATAATGACGTCATGACTGACTCGATTTAGTCCATCTTAAATGCTTAATAATCTGACACGTTGTACGAATTGTATATTTTTGTTATTTAATAAATATTCTGTTGAATATTTTGAAAGTAATTTGACTGGACCCAGTCAATTTAGTGTCAAAATATTCCACGGCTTACCTGTATAGTTTTCTTGAAATTTATCGTCTAGAAGTTCAGAAATCCATCGATCCCAACTCGAGAGTGGTATGGGTGGAGTTTAGCTAGAGATGGGCGGGGCATAGCTAAACTGGAAAGGTTCATTGTATTAATAAACCACCACAGTTTTCGGTGCCCTATTGGCTGTAGTATGTTCAGCCCCATAATTTACCCCACATAGACTTGAGATTTAATATGCGAGTTTTATTCCGAATCTAACAAAATCTAGATGAAGTAATTTTAATACGCAAAATTTAGCTTAAATGATGGTGTATTCGTGGTTTTCGGTGTCCTACTTTCCGTAATATGGTCGGTTCCAGAACTTCGCTCACATAGACGTACAGGAGTTTGAATATGCTAGTTATATTGAGAATTTAAAAGAATTCGAACGTGAAGTATTTTCGTAGTCCGCATAAATTTGTTCCAATGTTGGCAGACCTGCGGTTTTCAATACCCTACCGGCTGTAATATGTGTGGCTACATAATTTCACCCATATGGTTAGATAGCGATATGAATACGCTACTGAATCTTGAGATTTCTACCACGTAGTAATTTCATAATATTCAATTTAGTAGCCACGGACAGTTGTCAAATGCCAACAATTTACTATATTGAGTATTAGAATCTCAGTTCTAGGTTTGTAATAATTTTTTTACATATAGTTGTATAAAACTGAATATGTACTACTGCTTTTGCACGATTCTACCATCAAGTAATTTGGTAATATGTGGTTACATATTCGTCATATGGCCCCATTGTAATATGGTTGGTTCACATTCACCACATTCAGATAGGTGTCGATATGTCCTGACATATCGCTCATAATGGGTTCGGCCCACAATATCACCCATATGTTTAGATAGGTATATGCATAAGCTTACGACGTAGTGAGATAAAAAAAATTCGTAACGTAAATATAAATACTTATAGGAAATATGCTAGTTGTATTCCGAATTAAAAAAAAATCTACAGGAACGCAATTTCATAGTATACAATTCCATACCGAAAATTGGTGCAAATTTTGTCAGATCAACGATTTTCTGTACCACACTGTTTGCAATGGGTTCGACCCCAGAAATTCACCCATATGGTTAGATACGTATATGAATACGCTAATAAAGTATCAAAGGTTTAAAAAATGTTTACTATACATTAATCTCGTCATATGCAATTTAGTAGTGGCACACCATTGTCAAATTCCAATAATGTACTATGTTCGGTACCAGAAAATCTCTACATGCCTTGTAGCCAGTTTTCGAACATAACGCCATGTAGAACTCACTATGTTCTCTGCTGTGAGAAATATTGTAATAATTCTATCACCAAATATTTATTACAGTAATGTGAAAATATTTCTATCTATCCCATATTATTAGCCGCGTGTACTGGTAGAATCAGACTTATCAGGCTAATACTCTAACATTTGCACATATGGTCAACAAGATCGTCATCATTACAACGGTTGAGGCCGATTTTGGCCTTTTTGTCAAGCAAAAATATTTGATTTAATAGTTTGTCACTGTTTCCAGTAAAGATATCGTTTAATAGGTGACATAGATACGATAGCTAAATGAAACAGATCACGATGTCGTGGCTGTTTCCCACTGGGTCTTCACTCAGAATATGTTCTACTATATCATTTTTGTTGGAGAAAACTAGGTTTCAATGTATTGGTTCTATCCTGGCCACTTAACTTTGTTGAAAAGTTTATCTGTTGGTACAGATCGGGGTCCTGTATTGCACCAAAAATATACTTGCTTTGTGCATTTCACTGGCATTGCAGTGTATATTTCACCAATATATTTCCGGGTAATAAGCTCTTCACGTCTGTTTAAGAATGTATCAAGACTTAGGTTTAAAATATTCTTTACAGTCTTCTTTAATATGTTTGAATGGGTATCAGGGTTTGTACTGCTTCTTGCGCCGATTTTCTACTGACTGGGTTGCCAGTTCTGTTGATTTCTTTATCTTTACAAGTTGTTGATACATAATGACCCAAATTTGATCTGTTACGCTCTGTTGATGCAGTAGTCCAATTTTCTCATCACTGGCTGCTCTTAATTTTGTCTGTTCCTCTCTCTGTTAAGGAGTTTGGCCTGGAGAAAAAGGATGGATGGAAAAATTGTTGGACTGACCAAAAATATAAGCTTCTTTTCCTAATCCATAGCTAATACTGCCCATATCTTTTTGCAAGAAATATTCCTTCTTTTGTGGTATTGTCCGCCTATATTTTTGTCATGAGTGGCTTGTATGCCTTTATATGACTTCATTTTTTCATGAAGCAGTTGAGTTTATTCTCAGAATTATAATAACCTCCGGGCACGCTATTTACCATTGATGCCTTGCACCACTATATATACTTGTATACAGTTATTAATTTGTGTTTTAATTTTGAATATTTAGAACAGTTCGTAATTAGCGTAAAAAAGTTATTTTGAGTTTGTTTTACCGATTGTCTATTGTTAACACTAGCCTCGGTGTGGATAGAAGGATTATTCTCAAAAGCAAATGGCGAGCTCAGACGGGCATTTGTCGGATGCGACAGGCATATTTAAAAGCTCCCTGGACAAAAGTCTATCAGCTATTCAGGCTACCAATGATAGTAGCAAAATGTAAGCGCGACGCGCGCATGCTCAGGTATACCTCGCAGCAAAGTTAAAACCCGAACCGGGTAAAAGCCACAGAGGGTGGCAATAAATCTCCAGCCCAACTTAATTGGAAAATTATCTAGCGAGTCAGTCACCTGAACTGAGAGAGAAGGGAACCTCGTCTATCAGCGCAATACAGTAAACTGTATCGTTGCCAAGCTAAAATATGCTATCGCTAACATGGGCTGGGCAGCCTATTTTGAACGATATGCCATCAGCTGTTGAGCGTGATAATGCGGGCGACAGCTCCGCTTACAATTATGATGACAAGGCTGATGATTCAGGCGATGACAGCGTGTTGCAGATGCAACGTTTGTCAGATGCACCGATAGGCTGCTAAGTGTCTTACATGCTCGACATTCTAATGTACTGGGTGCCACTGTGCCCTATCTAGATATGGAAGAAAATACATCTTGTCCAATACATGTGAAGTTGGCTGATATTGTCAACAAGGCATTAAAATCGAAAATGTCGGATGAAAAACTGAAGGATAAATTAAGTCTATATTCTAAATCAAAGAACCGCAATGTAGGCATATTGGATGTTATTTCCATTAATGTGATATGGTTTAAAATGACATAACACACGGTCAGCGGACATACGGGTGCAAAAAGTCCAAAGAAGGCTTGTAATAGGGCGTATGCATGTGATACAAGCTACGAATTCTGCGCTGATGGTAGCGAAAGTCGAATGTTAGCCAGATGAATTGGTCAGATCAGAAGTATTGAAAAAGCTCTGATCAACAATGCAGATTATGAAATTAATAATAATATGCGCATGCGTGAAATTATACGCGCTGACTAGAATCCAAAATATCGTCTCATGCGCTCGACTCAGAACCCAGTGACATCAGATCTCTTCTGTGATGACGTATATATAAGTGGTATGAATGAAGTTGGCCTCGGGATCTCTGGTAACCAACGCTAACGTCAACAATTTGTAAGCCAATTCAATTCACCAATTGATCAGTTTGAAATACCCTCGAGGTGCCCCTTTTTGGCAGAGTGTATTACCACAGTCACAAATTCGGGACACAGCTTCCGACGAAATTCGAGAAATTCGAGGGCAAACGGTTCACAGAGTAGCCAGCTCAGAGTCATACTAAGGTAAATTTAATGATAATAATTTTACTGTTGGTAGAATAAATCAGCTTAGACCAAATGGTCGTGGATTTTTAATACTGTGGCCGGTGGCTACTCAAATGAGTTTATTATGTAACCACCTTTTAAGCAGACCTGCACCTGCGCGACTGCGCACATAAATGTATCTGAAAAGGTGACAATGTCATCGATGATTGTGTCTCTTACGTAAAGGCGTAATTGAACGTGTTTAATGATAAGGAGTTTACGCGGCGGCAGTTTGCGCCACCAATCTTTAATTCTGCGCTCGAATACAGAGCCCTCATCGCATGCTATTAAATTTATCTGAAACGAAAATGTACATGCAGTATCAACACTTTAACATGTCTACAGTTCAGACTTTTACAAGTTTAATAATCCAAAATTGTTTTATGAGCTATATTGATCTGACGGTGGGGGGGGGGGTGAGGTGGTCGCAGCGGCGATCGCTATCAGCATCCTTTGAGCAACAGATTAAAACTGACCGCTTGGTATTATTTGTCAGGAAAGCTTTGCAAATCAGCTGCATTTCGGAACAAGCTTGCCACATCATTTGAGCAGCTTGGAGGTGGTCTACCCGGAAGTAGCGTGTCACATATATTGGCCGGCCAATTTGTTTTTGCAATAGGTAACACACTTTTCAGCACTCTCTAACTATGCGTTAGATTTTCTTGAGTAGTTATATAATAAGTGTTTCAGAACAGAACGTGGTGGTAGCCGCTGATCGGCGATCCGCGGCTACAGGAGGGGAGGTAGGCTGTCAGAACAGTAATTAAGCACATACATTCCACACATTCCAACTCGGGATTGTGTCCCAAGAAAATATGCGATGCACCTAAGCACACAAAATAGCTAACGCTTAAAACACTATCTCGCTGTTGGTATCTGTTAGATGTAATATGCCAGTTATCGGTAGGTCTGCGGCTAATAACTAGGACATAGCGGGCTATCAGAACAGAGGGTGGTGGGAGCCGCAGATCATGGATCAGCGGCTATAGGATGGAGGTGGGCTTTCAGAATAGAGACGTGATAATGCTGCAGCATCTCTTTCGACCATCCATTTAGAGACACGTCCTCAGTGGTATACCGATCACCTGTGATCAACCACACATTACATGGTCCGAACGCCCATTTAGAGACACACATTATACATGGTATACCGACAACACATTACAGGTCTAATCATCCAGAGACGAATCTGATCAACATGAGTGCTTCTCCTGACCTAATAGTAGACATTTACAGCTACCCTCTAGAACTATGGAGTTACGTGAATGGTGTATATAATAGCATGGCTCTCTGTGAGGCAACCAGCACGGGTATGAGCAGTAGTATAACCAGTATCCTATATATGAAGGGTTAAACTGAAAAAGGTGAACCCCTCGAGAAATAGATGTGTCATATCGAGCCCTGTGCCATCCTCGATGCCGATCTTAATGCATATAGGGGCAGGTCTTAGCTGATTCACTTTACCACCAGCTAGAAGCCGCAACTCTAGCACAATATGGGTTGTTTGCAGACTTGTGAGCCCGACACAATCGAGCAGCTTCACTGAGCCCTTCGCCTTCAAGGAGTGTGACACACCCTCAACCCATAAGACACCCTCCTGAATATTGATAGCTTTCTCTGGTCCATCAAAGGAGTGACGCAGCAGGAGCTTTCCGCCAGTGACCCCAATCCTCTGACCCACTGCAACTAGGGGTTGTACCATCTCCTATATAGGTCAGGAAAGATGTCCCCCGGTTATAAAGCTTCCAGACCGTGCCATCCTTCTTCACAATAGTGGAGAGTGGGGTGACCTCCAGGTCAATAACCGCTGGAGATCTATATAGTGGCACCCACATTCGCCAGTTACCACCATGCCCAGCACAATACCACACCGCATTCTTTTCGAAGACTATCTGCAGCTGTTTCGCCAGGATCAACACAACACCATCATGTGACATCAGTGGGGCATGCTTCACAGTCGGCTCTAAGACATGAAAGCTGAGGTTAGCGGCCAAGGTGTTAATATTCTCAACCTTGTCTGGTGACTGTTCTATCAGGGGGGTGGAGGATGAACTTCTCCTTTGGGAAGTCATAGCGGAACACTATTTTGTTCTCATCCCACTCTCGACCCAGGCGTTCCTTCAAGACACCACTTAGGTCTGTGAGCAGCTCTATACCATCACCCCCGATGGGATGGATGGAGAATGTCTTGGAGTCTGCTCCATATTGGAGGACGAACGACTTGCCATCGCTTTCCTTAACCTTGGCAGCATCAACATCGTACACGTCCACGGGATCAGCTAGACCGGTTGAGTGAGAAAATATGGGCTCCATTATATATATATATATATATATATATATATATATATATATATATATATATATATATATATATATATATATATATATATATATATATATATATATATATATATATATATATATATATATATATATATATATATATATATATATATATATATATATATATATATATATGGTTTAAACAGAGTGTATAGCCATGCCGATTGTCCGATTGCTACTCAAAAATGGGGGGAATGTCATCAAACCATCTCTAGTTGGTGGACGTGCAGTTCAGTATCACATGGAATGGATTCTCTTCAAGGTAGCTCAGCATGCCACCACGTACATACCCAAAGATCTGTTACATCCACCACCGGGAAGTACCTACCACAGCTCACTGACAGAAGTAGGCTTAGACGTGATAGCATATCTGCCAGGAGCCACCAGCAAACTGCAGAAAGCGATCAGCCCCAACATGTTCACCTGTTTGACAGCTCCACCATTAGTCTATATGCCAGCATGGGTGGTCTGTCTGATGCCCAATTAGAGTTTACACTGCTACTACTTATTGACCTATCCCTATCATGATGATGACGATATCATATCAGACCTATCAGGCATTCACCGAGTTGTGGAAAAAGGAGATAGAGGAGCCACACACCTTCTCCGGGATGGCAGATATAGTGGTACAGGAAAAGCGTTGTCGACAAAAAGGTGAGCAACTGCAGCGGGTGGGCTGGTATGAACAGAACACTAGAGAGGCAAGGAGACGAAGGGACTACAACTCTGTCCAAGAATGGGAGAGCCTCATCTGGCAGGAGGAGGGTGTTGTAGGGTCAAACTTGTATGATTACTTGGATGACGAGTGTGATGAGTTTGTAGAAGTCTTGCAGTGGGAAGAGGAGAAGTATAAATCCAAGAAATTCCACCAATGGCGGGCGTACTATCAGAGTGACAAGGTGAAATTCCAGATGCCATGGCTGCGAAAGCAACTGGCCACTGACATTATGCTGGATGATGGGTGTTTGAGGGAGGTATGTCTCCACACCAACAAGCTCGTTCGGTTCGCCAGGCTCTCCAAGATGAATCCCACAATGACTCATTAGCAGATCCTACAGGTGCTGCAGAGCTAGCTCGCGTTTAAGAACTAGGTACCTGGTATACCATGGCTAAATCGGAGTGGCGAAAGCAGCCTGAACTATATCACGCCCTGACAGCTGAGGAGGGTGGTACAGTCCACGGCTGGCGACTCCAGTAGATTGACACCATCAGACAAAATCTCGACCATGAGACAGAAACGTACCGCAGAACACGCAGACGATATAAAACAGTCTACAACAGTCTAGCACGCACAACCACAGCTGCGGGTGTGATTGGAGCCAGTGCTGGTGTGGCCGCCGTTGCCACCCTGCTACAGGGGTGGGTGCTATCGTCGCTATCCCGCTACTGTTCTGGCCACTGGCTTGGCAGTTGGACAGCGGCAGATCACCAGGAAGCTGGAGAAGCATGCTAAGTATGTAACACTAGCACAGAGTAGCCTATGGGCTATCGACGAGTCTGTCAGCAAAGCTCTCGAGGATGGGCAGGTCAGTGATGAAGAGTACCACCATATATTGAAGCTCCAAACGCTGTACCACACAGAGAAACTCAAAGTGCGCCAGCAATATCTCAAAGGCTCCAGCGGGCGGGTGGACATGGAAGAGTTAAAAAACGAGATGCTGCGGCGGGGCCACATCGAAGATCTCTGCGGTGTCAAATAGTATGATGCGTCCATGGCTGAAACAGCAGCTTTAAGATAACTACTATAGATGGCCTTCCCGACGAACCTCACGACAATCGACCAGAGCCAACTGACCATCCTGGGTACACTCTGGACCCGCCCGAGAGATGGACTACGTGGTCTCCTGCATGACATACCGGACCTAACACCTAATTCGATCACAGTCGACGGGCTGTCCCACATCAGCTTCTCCATCAATCCACGACCACTGACCGACCTTGCAATCACCATCAAGGATGCGAAGAAAGCTCTTACCTGGATGACAGGCCCGAATCTCTCATTCTGGAACCAACAGCTGAACTTCGCTGTGTGGTGTACCACGGCAGGATGCAGCAATGGCGCGGGTCTGCTGCACTCCTATTCTGGTACCCCCGAAGCTGTGCTCATTGCCTGCTGTCTCAGATTCCATGTGTACTACACGGTGAGACAAATCCTCCATGAACTGGGTGGAAGCCTGCCTGGTATAAATGATTTCGATTCACAGCCTGCGAGAACTGCTAGCTACAGCCTCTCAGCAGCCAGTAAACTGCAACGAGAGTTCAATGCCCACTCAGACTATAGTTTCCACGGTGGAGACAGCAGCGGTCTAGGCGTTATGTATGGTGAGCCGAGATGAGACTACTCAGGCTTCCCCTATCAAACACCCCGAAAAATCGGTTGTCGGAAGACAGCGACATTCTCATTCAATCCAGACTCAGAGCCCGGTGAGCACTGGAATCAGGCAGGACCATCCAGAGGCATGGAAATACTTGGTCCCACGCACAACCTCAGGGTTCACACCAGCATGGATCGTTCGAATCAACTAGTCCTTAGAAGCATTATGTTATTGTTTCCTGACAGCCCATACCAAAGCTGCGCCACTCCATAGATGGGGTGAGTGGAAAAGAGGTGCAGGCCATGTTCAGCAGTCTCGTTGAGGACATGATAATTGTTGCAGGTCCCAGTAGCCTCATTGCCAAGTTCCAGCAAGCCTTACAGAAGGCCCGTCATAAGCTCGACTTCACTATATCACCACACATACGACTTATTCCGAGCAATATGATCATGAATGTGTAGGATCTGAAGATTAGGGGCTACAATAACATGATAGTCGAGGGGAATTCCCCAGGTGTGCACTTTGGGTTTAACACTGACATCAACGCAGCTGCGCATGTTGTCCAGACACCCATGACACCTAGGTCCCCGTGGTATCCCACCAGCGCCAGTGATACCATCGTTCCAACTGTCGTTCTGACCACTGGAACAGCAGGAGTGCTGGACGACAAACGGTGACCTGTGCTGACACCCACCTCCCCACCTGGCAGTGCTAGCAGGACGATAGCCTTACGAGTGGTGTCAGGTCTGGCTATTGCTGTGCTCGTTACCAGTCTTCTCCGTCACTAGTAGATTCTGCTCGTAGAACAATAGATCATCCTGACTCTCCAGTGTGGGAGTCATGGCAAATGAGATTGCCTGAACTAGCTTGGCCTGCCCGACAGCCCCCAAACACACTATCAGCATACACACCCAAGGACTGTATGGTTCGGTGGTACAGCCTTTTTCCAGCTTATAGTAGCACAGAGCCTTATTTAACTCAGAGTCGGGGGATGGCATGGATGCCTGCCAACTGCTGGAACATGTCTGACAGATAGTCCTGCTCCTTGTAGAATCCCTTAGTACACGGGAGTTGCTCTACGATACTGCCACCCATAATGAGGTATATCCGACGAAGCAGACCTGCCCCTTACCAAATCCTAGGTAGAGTTTCACAGCTCCTCTGCTACCTCAGCGTTAAAGAGCTGGGCGAGCTCATCTGGTGACCTCTTCTTATAGTCCTTCAATTCGGTGGGGAAGACATCATAGTACCTAGTACATAGTACTAGTCGGCCCATGGTTTAGGCCGCTATGTATAGTACTATGGATATTCCCAAGTACAAATCTAAGCAGCTGGCAAATGCAGAGGTAGAACATACATGTTTAAATGCATTGTATACTCAGGGCTTAAATGATGACGTCAACGGTACAGATTGTAACGCAACTCCCGGAGAGCCAGGCGAGTCTCCAGATGGTGGAAAGGCTGCCCAAAATCAAGACGCCGAAGCTACTTACACAGGCTAAGCCCCTGGCCATTCATGTCGTCAGTAACGTGGCAGCGAATATGGCCGTGGTGAAGATTACTGGTGGTAATGAGGTTATTCCTGCCGCTGGAGTCACTGTCCTCGCTACAGTGACGAGTACAGTTGCCGACCACTGGCTAGGAATAACACATCCCATCTCAAAGATCGCCATCGGTGGCGCCTTCTATACTGTTGCCATCAAGATTATGGGCGAACGCATCCCTCTAATGGAAGCCGCGGTTCTAGGGCTAGCGACGAGTGCTATGGCCGAGGTCATCATGGCCTATGTCTAGCTTTAAGATGCTATATATATATATATATATATATATATATATATATATATATATATATATATATATATATAATGGAAGCTTGGCAGATCCATGACACAACAGTAGCCTATGAGGCATGGCGGGCTATGTTAGAGTCGGTAGCGCATAGTCGACCACACGGACTGAGGATTTCCAATTCACAGAAAAGGTGGTTAGCCCAAAAGGCATGCCCCTGCAGGGAGGGCCAGTATCTTGAGCACTGCTACCTATTTCCTTGGCCCACCATATGGTCTGCCTATGCCCACCTATTCCCATGGTTTCTGCTGGATATGACTAGGTTTAAGACATATGTATACCCCAACAATGTCTCTGTCACTCACATACGTAGAGAGCAAAGAGCTATGTGGTCTCGCTCACATGGGCGAGGCACGCCTTGGTTCAGATGAGGCTGTTGCCCCATCTCCTTCCTAGACTTCGATGGGAAGGGAGAACCTCGAGAGATCCGAGGTACCATCCCAGCCAGAGATCTCATCAGAAACACTGACATGGTAGGACAATCAGCCATCAACAAGGCCAAGATTGTATACAAGGGGATGGACATCAAAGACAGAGCAGTGATGTGGGGTATGCTCGGTGTCGATGAGGCAGGTGCCATCAAGGTTATGGCTGCACAGGATCTTCTGCATCATATAGATACTCGAGGTGCTAGACACAGGCCCTCTACGTTACGTTCTCAGCTGTTGTTGGGATTTCATGCTTGACGCCTCTATTGCATCCTTCATATCCACCAACGGTACAACGCTACCCACACAGCAGGCAAAAGAGCTGATACAGGAAGTACTGCCATTTAATCTCCCAGATATAGATGAGGCTACGCCTGAAGAGATGCTGACCATCATCCACGTGCATGTACAACATGTCAGCACCATACAGCGGTAGACCAGATGATGCTGGTCAGGTGGTGCTAATCATTGCCCTGTCAGAACATGGGAAAACATCTTGCTGCGGGCCCTGATCATTGAGCATCTTCAGTCTTGATACATCCTCCTGGTGTCCGACTCCGCCACTGAGGCGGTTGACAATAACGATCAGTGGTACAATAGTCCAATCACCAAGACACACAACCTGCAAGCACTGATGGAGAAGCTGCTCGTGGCTCGCCTAACTGAACAACTTGTTCTAGTTATCGACGACCTCATGATGGACCAGAAGACAGTCACATACCTCAGCAACATCGCCAGATGCTTTCGGCACAACAAGATCACTGTCTTCATCCTCTTTCAGAAGTACACCCATGGGATATCGCAAGATATCCAGCACAATGCGAGGCTCCTGTACTTTAGCTCAAAGAGTGGTCGTGCCCTGCTTGAGACAATATACGACAGCCTGACTCTCAAGGAGACCGAGCAAGACTTCATCGCAGCAAAGAGACAGGGGAGCTCACACACTTCAAGCCATCACCGGAGAAGGCTCAGCACTTCAGCTACAAGTTGAATTCCGCCAGGAAGCTCACATGTCAGTCGGGTGGATATGCCTGATGTGTCAGCCGTGATGTTTTTTCAGGCTTGAGGAACTTCGTCTGCGGTCCCAGCTACTTGCGAAACTTCGTTCACGGTTTCCGCTGCTTCGTCCATAGACTCTGCTGCTCCAGAGGGTTTGGGTAGGTGCTTCTGAAACTCTATCCACTTAGGATCAGATGCTATGACTCTATTCTTCTGAAACTTCTCGCAGAAGATCCACTTCGCCCATGCCGTCTTAGCATTTGCCTTGAGGCAAGTTTTGATGAGGTAGTCCTGGTAGTTCTCAGTGGGGAATATTCTAAATGCTGCATTTTCTCTCGCCAGCCGCTCACGCCCTCTTTCGTTGAAGATATGCTCAACGGCCTCCTTGTGGTCGGCGGCAAACCCCTCCTCTCTACCTTTGGGGTGACCAGTTGCATGCCCAGCCTCATGGCCCTCAGTCACGGCTGCACCGATCTCCTCTCGGAAGTAATCTATGGCCCCAGCCTGTATAGCATCAAACATCTGGTGTTCATCATCAGTGTGGAGGCTGACTATGGCAGCCCACTTCCCGACCATTAGCAGATCTTTGGGATCAACCCTAGCCTTCTAGAGAGCTAGAATTACATGACTCTTAGTGGGTGTCCTGGGGAGATCTAGTGACCTGCCCTGGGCACTGTCAAACTTCCAGTACAGTATCTGAGTCAATAATTCCTTTGTACTACGGGCTGGTGTGGTCTCCTCTATGGCAGTCAGTATCTCCACATCAGACGCAGGTGGGATCTTGGCTCACTTGTGGATAATGTTGATGTCACGAAGTAGTCGTTGGACCCTGTCAATTGGCAACTGTGCTGGTTTCTTCTTGGAGGGTTGCACTGGTTTCTGTCCTCCAAAGACGACCTGCTGGAGAACTTTACCAAACATCGTCATTTAAAAACCTTTATATACAGATGTTTAAACATGCAGCAGTATTTACAGCATCCAGATGGGGCAGTTGAACCCATGACCTCGCACCACACTGATCCTCGTATCCATGATGCGAACCCTTTATCCATGGTGGGGAAGTTCATCGACTTCGCCCTCTCGGGACAGATCCATGAGATTAGGAGCATGGCGCTCAAGTTCAAGCTTAAGAGCACAGCGGCGAAAGAGGTAGAGCTCCCACAGGTGGTGAGCAGGTGGGAGATTATGCAGAGCAACAACTCCCTGGACACCACCTATGTGAACGATGAGTACCGGGTCCTGGCTCCACTTGCTCATGGTCCTTCCTATTATGCGAAGGGGAAAGGGTATTATGCTGCAGGATGTAATGAAGACTTCACAGAATTCGACTTACAACCAGAGATAGAAACACCTGTTGAGGTGCCACTCTTCTCCCTCCTCGAGAACACACATGTGAACACGGCCTTGATGCAGAATAAGCTGTTCCTCTGGGTGTACACCGAACATCTTGATGGAGTAACGATGACCTCTCCACAACTTCAGGTCTGGCATGATAAGAATGACCAGGAACTAAAATGTGCGGGCTCTAGACAACGAATCCTACATGTAGAGCGATAGCACCAACAGGTCCAGGCCATGGCTAAACAGCATCTAGAATTGACATTGCAACGAGGTGCCTCGGATTGCATAGCTGTAGCTGTCTTGGTTCAGAAAGGAGGGGTTGTCTAAGAGGTGGGTGAGCTAGACGACTTCAAACTTGTGGTGGCTGGGACCAACGTTCTCAGTGAGGTGCGCGATCTGGCTGATTGCTGTCTCTATCGACAGAAAACGAAGTCATATTCCCTACTCCGCTTAACCAGTGGCCATGAGGATCTCGAGTCGGCGCTCGAAGGTCAGTGCCACCTCGGAGGAAGGGGCATTCCACCTAACCATGGCAACAAGCTCAGCTTTCATATTAGGAACCTGTTCCGAGAGCGAGGGGCACTCACCCAGTCGGGGTAACGGTGCTGTACTTTGGATATAGCAAGGTTCACTTCTCGCAAAATGGAGGTATTCAGCTTGAACGTGCACAGAGCATAACTCCAGCAGCTGTCCCAGCTACCAATGCTGCTACAGCAGCCACTACTACTTTGGCCTCGGCCGTCTTCTGACCTCCTGATGCCTCATAGACGAGCGTCGGCTCGGAGAGCTTTAAAGCCTCGTAGTACTTATTGAGACTCTCATCAGCCTCATGGATGTTCTGGGTGGCTTGAGCCTTTTGTTGCTATCGGCGTGCCTCCCTTTGGTGCAAATGTTCGAGTGCCTTGCTGTAGTCAAACTTCTCCTTAGACAGCTTCTCCATCACCTGGTTATGACGTTTTCTCTCTACCTCCTTATGGTCAGCGAAGCTGAGATCCCAGTTTGCCAACGCAAACATGCCTGCATTCAAAATTGCAGATGCCATGTCTATACAAGTGATTTAAATTCACCATATGGTCAGCAGGAACAACAAGCAATGTATGAACTGGAAGCTTTCGAGGATCCAGTTGAGGACTACGATGAAGACTACAATGAGGACTATGATGAGGATGACTATAATGAAGATGAAGACAATGATGAGGATGCCTATGATGAGGATGCCTATGATGAGGACTATGATGGTGATGATGTAGAGCTAGAATCCCGCTTACTAATCCACTGAGCCAAGGGAATTTACCGTACCTACGTGAAGGGCTCTCTTGGCCCACTAGCGGAAGTTGGGGCTCTGATTGCTCTGTTCATGACGAAGGCTGGTGAGACAGTCCACAAAATCGCCAACAATTCGCTCCATGGAGTTGGGAAGATCTCTGAGGCCATTCCAGCCATCGCCTCGGGGGGTAGGCACATTCTTTAGCATTGCCGATCCATGGCTATCGTATGTTGCGATAGCACTTGCAGTCATCTGGGCTGCCGAGATGTGCTGTATAGGATGGCTTCTCTGTATGAGCTGGTCAAGTCCCTTAACTGGCAAGCCTTTGTCGATAAGCTACCCTTCAGTGACGGCACTAGCCCTGCAGAGATTAGACAGCAGTGTTCACAGGTATTCGAAGAGGTGTTCAACTGCAGGGACCACTGTCGGATGAACGACGGTTGTCTGTTTGTCTGTCTAGAATTTGCCCGAGCTTTACAGGCGAGGACAGGTATTGACATCAGAACTGAAGTCCAAGATTTCACCTGTGGTCTCCGCTGCCTGTCTTGAGACGCTGTACTACCAACCTGGTGGATATTACCGTGAGCCTCACCAGCAGCTTGAGGCTGCACATCGCAAGGGTCATAGATTCACCTTGGAGATGGTTAGACAGTGGCTTACCAGGCAGGCGATGTGGCAGATCTACAGACCTCGTCCACAGCACATTCGGTATGCAAGACCTACAAGCACGCCCTCACCATCGTCGATGTCGCCCGTAGATATAAGGTGACAGTGCCTCTCATGGATAAGTCTGCAGTTCAGATGGCTGCGGTGTTCCAGAGTATCTATGAGGACCCGCAAAATCCCCTCCAGTGGCCAGAGTTGCTGCAAGTGGATGAGGGTAAGGAGTTTAGAGGTGAAACTGCATCCCTCATGCAGAAACATGGTGTGGCGATTAGACGAGGTGAAGTGGGACATCACTGTGCCCAGGCTATCGTCGAGCGGTGGAACCGGACACTGGTAGAGAGGCTGTTCCCACATCAGTATGCTCAGGAGATGGCTGTCCCGACTGGCGGTCATTACAGAGTATGGGTCAGAGGCTTACCAATTGTGGTGGAGAGATGCAATGCTGAGGTTACTAGGCTGATAGGATAGAAGCCAGTCAATGCCATTCAGCGATCCTCTGTGGCCCAACAGCCGGAATGAACACGCTCTGTTCAAGAGCTGTGCTCGGAGGATAGACTTCCGTCTGATTCCCTGGTTCGGTATTTGTAGGAGCCTGGCGAGTTGGCGGGTGGACGTAGGTGGGCGACTGACTCCAACTGGTCGATAGATGTACACAAGATTGACAGGTATGTGGATACGGCTGGACAGCCTACGCTGTACTAGCTGGCACACCAGCACAGAGTGTGGAGCAGTCCTAGGTGGCCGTTTGTACAAGAGGAGCTCCAGCTTATCCCTAAAGACACCCAGCTACCTCCACCGGAAGTGCTTACGTCGAGTAGTCATCCTCCAGATTGTGTCCACACTGAGCCTAACTGTTGGTTGATGTCACATTATGCTCATATGCTATCCAGCCGCTCTTCGACATCCATTGCAGTGATGGCATCCTTGTGACCGTAAGCCAGGGTGTGAATACCATCTGGAGCAATCCATCGCTTTGTATCTGAGGGGGTGAGGCTTGTCTTGTTTTGGTAGACCCAATAGAGGTGGTAACCCTCACTTCGCAGCATGTTCATACCATGGTGGAAGACTTTTCGCTCGAAGAGGCATTCCTTGTACTGATCACGGTGAATTTGTCTAACTACAGCCCTGCACACACCCGTTGCCTTTTTGACTTCCTGCTCATCCGACTGCTTGATTGAGTACATCTTCGGGTGCAGGCCAACAAACTCCTGGATTGGCACCCCAGCACACTCATCCTTCATCTTTCCCAGGACCTTCTTGTTGGCAGTACTGTGTAGCATGTGTGTTACTGGGTAGTCGCTTGTGTCATAAAGGTCACTCCTCGCAGCCATATCAGGATAGACATCCTCAGTCTAGATCTCCAAGAGGAAGCTGGCTGTGTCAGTGTACAGGAGCTCACAGTGGCCACCATATAGTCGTTTCAGGTCGTTGTAGTGGAAGTCATACATGCGGTGCTTCGAGAGGTCCAGGATGGAGATTCCCACATAGACAGGGAGGGTCAGCAGCAGGCTCGTCTTGTACATGTGGAGAGCAGCTAGATCATCATCGAACACCTTCGCCCGGGAGAAGTTGGGCGTGGCTATTAGGTGGCGCAGCTTGTCCTCCTCGGATGACTGGACTAGCTTGACATCCACTCACTTGCACAAGTTCTCCATGGTCTTACCGAAGACAGCATTATTCATCAGCTTGTAGAGATCCTTCTCAAAGTCGCTGTTGGCCTTCTTACGGAGCTCTGTGTTGAGTCGGATGTAAGGCTCCATCCATGGTGACTAATTGAAGCGTATAACCCTGTGCTGAGGTAGAACTTCAGGTTGCGGTAGCGGAGAACGTACTGTTCTTTGTCTCTCAGGTTAGGCACACGTTTTTCTGTTGCCATCTCCGCTACTGCACACTGATACTCTGAGAGCCACTCACCCTTCACCTTCATCCATTCAGGCGCCAGCGGATAGGCATTGTGAATGTCATGCAGATCTTGTTGGTACCCAACGTCAACCTCTAGGATGTATCCCTTTTCATCATCATCATCGGGATGGTGTGTAATCTCTTTGACATCAATGTCCTCCACCCGCTCAAACCCCCCAGTCGGTAGGTATTGTCGCATTACCCAGCCATAGAGATTGTTAGCGTCTAGATACATGATGTGGCTTGTCGGCTGTTGTGGATTATAGCCAGCTATGTATGGGTTGTTTGCCTTAGCATAGCGTTTGCTGAGCATTGATACACCAACCCTGAGTCCTTTCTCTATGAAGAGATGCATGTCGTAGTCAGTGAGGAGCTCCAGCTCCACACCTGTCTTCCTTAGAAGTGCATCCCAGCTCAACCCTGGGCTCGTGTAATAGTGTGCAGGGTCCAGACGATACTGCCAGAGGCACGTAATGCAGAAGTTCTCAAAGACATCTGCAAGGAGCAGAGTGTCAGAACGCAGATGGAGGTTATGATACTCTCCCATGGTCTGGCAGCCGAACTGGGCCCAGACAGCATGAGCGTGGTTGAAGTCGCTGTCAGATATTCCCTTGCCAGAGAGTTTACTGTAGAAAGTAGCTTGAGGTGCGAGGTGGGAGAGAGGTCTCATTGAAATGGTGCCGCCCATCCATGTGCGGAGCAGGAGCTCATACTTGGCAGTGCTAGGTTCATACTACTTTGTAAGTGGGAACGTTCTGGAGCTGGCGACCAGCTTGTCAAGTGATGTGGGGAGGAACTGGGCCAAGTCGATGAACTGCAGCTGACGGAGGCTGAAGGAAATGTTCTTCTCCATATTGTTGGAGATGCAGCTGATCTGTCCCTCTTTTTGGGAGATGGCCTGCATGATGAGGTGAGAATCATACCCACGCAGGTTGTGGAACACGACCGGGATGGTGGTGGTCTTAGGGTCGAGGCGCAGCTTTAGATTACACCCATTGTGTGCTGCCCCCCCCCCACCCCGGTAGAGACCAGCGATGTGGCCGTGATCTCTGACCCTGTCCCCATCTAATGGTCTGCCACACACATGGAAACTTACCGCAGTTTTCTGAGCTCGCCAGTCCTCTCTAGTCATCTCCATCAGCTTAGGGTGGGCGAGCACAGCTGTTATCTTCTCCTCTTCCCATGCCAATCGATCCAGGAAGTGCTTAGCTGCATCTTCTCTTCGATACAGCACTGGTAGTTTACTGACACCGTCACAGCAGACCACAATGTATGAGAACCCACATATCTCATGGTGTTGCGTTTTCTGTGTGCTGCTCTGAGACGGATTCGCCTCTGGCCCCTCAATTTTGGTTGTTAGTGCTTCAAAGTCGGCATTGATGATGAATGGCACCTTGAGTTGCTTATGGTAGTTGGTGAGCTGTAGCATCTTCATGTCCTCTGTAGGCATTCTTATGTGCATTGGTCTGTCTCCGATACTGCAGCACTCCGGGTTATGCTTGATGAGAAGGCCTTCGCGAGAATAACAGTGGAGACACCACTCGCAGAAGTGCTTTCTCCCTTTATACCGACTCTGATCATAGAGCAGACGATTTAAGTCTTTAATCCAGGTATAGTGTTGCTTGCCGCCCTTCCTGATAAGCAACAGATTTGTCCTTGGAATGACGAGATCAGCCTCACTCAGATGCAGTGGGTAGAAACACTTGTCATGCTCGAATACAGTAATGGCCAGGTCATTCTGCCACTCAACACGCTTAGGCTGGTAGAGAGGGGTTGGAGAGTCTACACCGCTGAAGTCAATGGTGTCCCAGTGCCCTAAATACTTCGATGTCCGCTGGGGATTACTGTCTGCAGGATAATCAGCAGCCAAGAAAGACCAGGGAAGACAGTGGTCATCATTGTTCTGGACCTTAACTACGGCACGTTTTCGCTTAATCGAAGTGGGGAGATCGATATATAACCCACCACGTAGTGATTGATATCTGGCAATGTTGAGGTACAATGCATCAACCTGATCGACTGCCCAGCCAGACACCTCGTGGGTGTAGTTCTCAAGGTCTTGCAGCACCTTGGCTTTGGCCGTCTTCACAGCCTCTCTAATATCGCTTGCCTTCAGGATGGCATGCTGCTTAGACAAGACCGTCATTCTTCTCCTTATGGAGGGTGATCTTGAGAGCAAGGCAGAATTTCACCCCCTTCAGGTGGAGGACCTCTTCCACCAACTTCCTCTCGAACTTGTCCAGGTTTTTATCCAGGAAAGCTGTTGGATCTTTTTCCCATGTCCAGGAAGTTCCCATCCCCGCAGATAGTACTGGATTGCATGTGGGACCTTCACAAATCCTGGCGGTATGTCCCTCATTTTCTGGAATAAAGCATCAATAAAACCTGTGAACTTAGGTGGGGTTTCTAGCTCTGGGTGTGGGTGGGGGCTTCTTGGAAGTGGTTGGTAGATTTCTGCGCGGGGCTGGGTTTGGCTTCGCGGGAGTGGTTGGTCACTTCCTGTGTGGGGCTGGGGTCGGCTTCACGGGTAGAAGAGCTGCCAGGTTCTCAGCATAAGTGGTATGGCTAATAAGCCCCTGATGCAACAATCTCTCCAAATTTTGAAGTACTTCATCAATGCCCTTAGTAGATATTTTACCCATACAGTTGCGTTTCTCTAATAAGGGGATTTTGATGGTATCACATGCTGATGGCGGCCGGCCTGGGGGAGGGGGCAGACAGACAGACAGACCACTGACAGACAGACCACTGACAGACAAATTGTCCAGCGTGCTCTACTATCTGGCTATACTGTTTACATTTACGAATAACACATAGCGCAGTCCGATTGATCTGTTTGCTATTATTGCACAACAATTCATTAAAGATAACTCAATTCATAACGGCGCCGAAATATAAAGAAAAAAACTGTGGTTCAAATCTCTCAAAAGACCTCAGCTAGATGGTATCTAGATCGAAAAAAAGGTACGCACTAGTGTAGGGGTACAATGACAGAAAAAAATGTGCCCAATCCCGTTGTAATATCAAGGGAGAGGGCCTAGCTAAGTTGATAGAACTTGTGCCCTATCCCGTTGTAATATCAGTACAATAAAATATGTTTAAAAAAAAGAAAAAAATAGGTAGGAGCAACGGGAACCACAACCACATAAAAACCAGCGCAGAGAAGAGAGAGAGAGAGAGAGAGAGAGAGAGAGAGAGAGAGAGAGAGAGAGAGAGGGGCGGCGATAATGTGGGGTGGGTGGGTGGTTTGGGAGTCTCCCAAACAGTGAGGTACGGAAATTGTATAGTTTTTTTAGTGTCCTAGTTATTAGCCGCAGACCTACTGATAATATTACGCATATTACATCTAACAGATAACAACAGCGAGATAGTGTTTTAAGCCTTAGCTATTTTGTGTGCTTAGGGGCATCGCATATTTTCTCGGGACACAATCCCGAGTTGGAATGTGTGGAATGTATGTGCATAATTACTGTTCTGGCAGCCCACCTCCTCTCCTGTATCCGCAGATCGCGGATCGGCGGCTCCCATCACGTTCTGTTCAGAAACACATATTATATAACTACTTCTTGCCGAATTACTCGTGTCTGGGGTGGGATATAGCGCTGTTAACACTGCAAGGTCTGCCTTATCATTTGTGTTAGTACTACGAACATTACTATAGGAAATCATCCGCTTGTAGCCAGGGCCAATCAAGACCGTCATTTCGGCGCTGTTCATTTACCTGGGATCTAGTACTCAGGTTTCTACAACCATTGCCTGACATAGACAAGTTGGCATTGAAATCATAAACCTTAAAACTAGTCTTTCTGTTTGAGTTAAATACGTTTGAGAGATGTCATAGGGGCCTACTATCCGCTTAATGGATATTAAATGTATGGGTATTCAGAACTTATAATTTTTACATTTCAAATTTGGTACATCAGCCAGGCCGGTGCTTTCTCAGCCTTGGCTAGTACTTCCAGATTTCTCACAAAATCATACTCTTTGTGTGTCATCTCATCTTAAAGCGTATTTGAACAGAATTCGTACTTTAGCAAAGTCGACGGAATTATTAATTAGCTTTGTGATGCCTCACAGTCACGTATCAAAAGCAGTTGTCAGTTCGTGGGGAAAGATTTTGTTGGAAGTAGGTATGGACATGGAGGATATTTATCCTCCATGGTATGGATATTACTGTGTTTTCAGGTTATAAAACAAGATCTGTTAGTACCAGCGCAGTATTCAGATATGACGATCATTTGTCATCAATCTTAAAAGCGTGTTTTAGCTCTAGCATATTGCTAGACCTTTATAACAAAGCACTTCATATTGCTGATAATTCTAATTGCCACGATCGGTCTGCCTATTTTTGGAAAGATTCAGACTAAATGTTTGTAGACACATAAAAGTATCTACGGTTAATGTTATTATACATCAATTCAGCATTATATACGTTACCATTTACCACTTAATAGTAGCATATTGCTATTAAAAAATACAGTATACTGATATTGCTAGTTATATATCCAATATATACTCAACATAAGCCACATAGGGCTTATCCTTTCATTAGATTGATTTTGTATAAGCAACACATTCTTAACAGACAAGAAAGCGGTTGAAAATAACTAGATCTAATCATCCAGAATAATAAATAGCCGTATTATGCAATCATTATTCCTGGTGTGCCGTGGAATAATTCAGGCTGTGATAGCTATTACCACGTGTGGAGCGTTAACATCTCACGTGATCAATCTGCGAGATGATGACGTAGTAGAATCCCCCAATTAAACGAGACTTACGTTGATGTTGGATTGGGATTCTATAATGTCATCATCTTCGCAGTAAGGATCACGCCCCTCCCAATGTGGAGGCATTTCAAGCCAGTTTCTTACCCTACCCTGTTTGTATCATAGAGTCTCAATCCAACATCAACGTAAGTCTCGTTTAATTTGGGGGATTAGCACATCTCCTAGCCACATACGACGGAATCCCATATGCACTGACTGTGGAATATTCATCTTCTGTGACAAAATCGATCTCGACACAGAGAACTGCGCTTGAAAATGATGTTTTGTCTTTAGAGGCGACTAAACTGTCAGCTCTCTGACATGAAGGCGAAATGCACGTATCCATAATTATCTGACTGTTCAATATCACACATACCGATCCACTGACTGTTCAATATCGCACATACCAGTCCACCTTATTTGTGTATTGTGCTGCAATACGTTCGTGCGTGTATCCGTACGCGTGCCCGTTCCTGCGAGCAAATTTTGATTTGATAACTTGGTTTCTACATAGAGCGTAAAAATTGCACAAATATGTTGAGCATTAGTCTTGTTGATACGTTCGAAACCGTAGCCTCTCTGTAACTTAAATAATCACTGAAGGACCTACTATTTCCATAAAAACGCTACTGCATTAGATGCATTTAAAACTTTTAGCGGGTAATAACATACGGACAATCCTTGTTGACGGTATATGTAAGCCTATGCCATGTTAATATCATTAAAACTGGCATCTCACCGTAGGGCTCAGGGCCGTAGCCTGAGCTAAATGCCAGATGCATGTACACATTGAACGCAGGCACGCACGCACCCACGCACCGACCTAATTAATTAATTAATCAGGATGAGCCCTTGTTCTATTAAAGAACACATTCCCTCGTGATGAACACATGTCCTCGTGATGAACATATATCCTCGTGATGACCACCTATCCTCGTGATGAACACATTCCCTCCTGAAGAACATATGTCCTCGTGATGGACACTTGTCACCATGATGAACACCTGTCATTGTGACGAACACCTGTCCTCGTGATGAACATCTGTTCTCGTGATGAACATCTGCCTCGTGACGAACATCTGTCCTCGTGATGAACACTTCTCCGCGTGATGAAGACCTGGTCTCGTGATGACCATCTGCCTCGTGACGAACATCTGTCCTCGTGATGGACACTTGTCCTCGTGAGGAATAGGTTCCCTCGTGATGAACATCTGTCCTCGTGAGGAACATCTTTCATCGTGATGAACATCTGTCCTCGTGATGAACACATGCCCTCGCGACGAACACCTGTCCTCGTGATGAACATCTGTCTGCGTGATGAACACCTGTTCGCGTGATGAACATCTGTCCTCGTCATGAACATCTGTCCTCATGATGAACACCTGTCCTCGTGACAAACACCTGACCTCGTGATGAACATCTACCCCTGTGATGAACACCTGCCTCGTGACGAAAATATGTCTTCGTGATGAACACCTTCCCTCGTGATGAACACTCGTTCTCGTGAGGAAAACCTGTCCGCTTGAGGAATACCTTCCCTCGTGATGACCACCTGCGCTCGTGATGAACATTTGTCCTCGTGATGAACATCTGCCTCGTGACGAACTCTGTCCTTGTGATTAACACTTGTCCTCGTGGCGAACACCTGCCCTCGTGATGAACATCTGTCCTCGTGATGAACACCTGTCCTCGTGATGAACATCTGCCATTTTGATGAACACCTGTCCTCGTGATGAACTTCTGCCTCGTGATGACCGAATGGCCTCGTAATGACCGCATGTCATCGTGATGAAAATCTTTGTCTGTTATGAATATTGTGCTGAAGACATAATAGCCCTTGCAATCGTCATACAACTTTAAATTGATTACTTTCTTACTTTTTTCTTGGCTATCTGCTCCAACGTGGATAACCATTAAACAGATAATACCAGTCTCCTGTCATGGTAGATAATACCAGTCTCCTGTCATGGTAGATAATACCAGTCTCCTGTTATAGTAGATAATACCAGTCTTCTGTCATGGTAGATAATACCAGTCTCCTGTCATGGTAGTTAATACCAGTTCCCTACCATGGTAGATAATACCAGTCTCCTGTAATGGTAGATAATACCAGTCTCCTTACATGGTAGATAATACCAGTCTTCTGTCATGGTAGATAGTACCAGTCTTCTGTCATGGCAGATAATAGCAGTCTTCTGCCATGGTAGATAATAGCAGTCTCCTGTCATGGTAGATAATACCAGTCTTCTGTCATGGTAGATAATACAAGTCTCCTTTCATGGTAGATAATACAAGTCTTCTGTCATGGTAGATAATACCAGTCCCCTGCAATGGTAGACAATACCAGTCCCCTTGTCATGGTAGATAATATACCAGTCTCATGTCATGGTAGATAATACCAGTCTTCTGTCATGGTAGATGTATTTTCGCGGCACTCTACTTTATGACCGGCCAGTGAAGGGTAGTTGAGAATGTCTTTATACTATAGCTGACTAGTTATTGATTATGTGCGTTATTTCCCTTAACATGTGTGTCAAAAGTTATGTTAATCTCCTGAGCTAACTCAGTCTTGTATTTCATTTTTAGAAAATGTCACATTTTCTTTCAGGTACTATAAGCTTTTGGTACCACTAGAACACCCGTCAACATTTTCCGAGAACAACACCAGGTTGATAGTCTATGGAATCTACCTGCTGATGTTAGTCTTGTGTACAGCGCCGCTGTACGGCTGGGGAGAGTACACACACTTCAGAGGTAATATGTGCTCAAACGTCACATATAATAATACGAGTTATACATGTTAAACAAGCAATGCTATATTTGTTAGACTAGGCACAGCTTAACTGACTAGGACTGTCTGTGGACGACACTTTAGTTGAATATATAACAATAGTATTTGAATATGTGATTCTCGATGAGTAGGATTTCGTGTGCAAAAGCATCCTATCGCTTATGCACTGACCAGCACAATTCCAAGTGGAAAATTGAAACAGATTACACAAAACACATTAGATGATAGGAAAAATCCAATGGACCTTTCAGAGTTTATCCATCGATCATATGACGTCATAATCAACTAAGTGACGTGTAGGATGGCGTCATAATCATGACGTCATGAATAACTCGATAAAGCCCGTCTTAAACGCTTAATATTCCGACACGTTGTACGAATTGTATGTTTTTACTATTTCATAAACATGCTGTTGAATATTTTGAAACTAATTTGACTGGGCGCCGTTGCTGCCATAGGCAGTTGTTAGGCAGCAACAGCACCCAGTCAAATTAGTTTCAAAATATTCAACAGCTTACCTGTACAGTTTTCTGGAAATTGGTTGTCAAGGAGTTCAGAGATCGACCGATCCCAGCACGATGGGGTATAAAGAACTTAATACATATGATAGTGCCGTGTAATTACTGATTTCGGTGTTGGCAATGCAAAATACCAGGTTCATACACGTCATAATCGTTCGCAAGTCAAATATAACACCGTACAATTTTTGAAGGACCCGAAGGATGCGGAAACGTATTTAGCTATGCTTCAGTACTGGAGTATGCCGTTGTCTTGAGGACAGTTTATAACTAGGGCGTCCATAGAATCACCTGCCACATTGGTAGCTTGAGATAGATGAATAAGGTTTTAGCCATACTCATCTCTAGCTAAGCTCCTCCCATGTTTTACGCGTCTTTGGATCGATTTATATACTTTGAATCCTGAATTGCTAGTATGGTAACTATACAGCTAACCCAGTGTAGCAACAGCGCTCAATCAAATTAGTTTGAAAATATTCAACAGAATCCTTATTAAATGGTAAAGACATTCGTACAACTGACGGACTATTCAGTCTTCAAATATCCAACATTTTGTCTACATGGTTACCTTGAAATTGGGATTCTCGGAATTTCAGCATTCAACTGCGTATATAAATTGATTCCAACACGCGGAACAAGTGGCCATAGCTTAGCTAGAAATGGGCGGGGCATAACCAGAAATGGGCGGAACATAGCTAGAAATGAATTCCACTCTCAGAGATTTAAACAGTTAATAATGTTGTAGCTCACCGGGTAGTGTCGGGCCGTTCTGATGTCTCATGTTGACTCGCCGCGCCGGAAGTGCACGACGAGTGATGACGCTGGTTAGCATCCGGTCTCGGGGTGACGGACCTTGAACGAGACTGCCCTGCGGGAAACAAAAAACGGCTCCTAAGGCCGGTGGAACTCAATCGTTCCGGTGGGGCCGTGCGACCATTGTCGCGAACATTAAACACAGCGGTCTCATCCCAAGAATTTGTGTCACCAGTATGCCTGTCCATAGCAATTTCGTTAGCTATGGACTTACAGCATTTGATTTGGTGACCTAAAAATATAAGTCTATACGATGTGTTTACCTAACTAATTGAAAATAGGCAAGATAAAACTAAAGTAAGAGCATACGAAAATACAAGACATAGAGGCAGGTAGATGAATTTTTAAACATGGGGCTCCCGGAGGTACCACACAGACTCGTAGGTCCGCAGAGGTATTCCCGCAAGGGAGGCTCCCGTACACGAGACATAGCTATTTAACTTAATATAAGTTATTATACCTCGACGCTGAAAGGAAAAAGGCTATCTCAGACGAAAAGGTGATGTGCCTCACGCGGGCACTACTCCTAGTGCTAGTTTGGGTGAGGAGTATTATCCTGGCGTGGACCGTCGTCGCTGAATCCTTGCGAGAGGCAAGTGCCTCGCGTGGGCCTCCGTCTTGGGAATGTGTCACCACGGCTTAAAGCTAGAGAAGAATAGTAGGCAAAAATGGCCCCCTCTAATATTTAAAACAAAAAATGCTGTAGAAATAAAAGACCATACCTAGTGAGATTATGACTATAGGGGTGCATACTGTTTTACGTGAAGACGGAACGGAAGATTCCTGATGGATTCCTTCGTCACCGTCTTATGTGATTCCTAATATGCTGAGTTAGTAGTTGCCACTTTATCTCTGTGGGCCTTCTACTCTGCTTAATTCCTTTTAGTTGTTTTCAAAACAAGAATTAGTTTAGGCCGCAACTGGTCGATATCTACCTAGCTATTAGACATGGCTGTCATGGAGAACAGATGTCCGAGGACATCAATACTGTAGACAGTGCTCATACATGTTACTTAGTGGGATCTCTGAACTGGGTGAGAATCCGGACATTCCGCTTCATAACCACATGAAACATTACAAGACATGGTTTACATTTCACGAAAGCATTATTAAGCCATATCTCCTATCGTTATGGTGGAGGTAAGAGAGACGAATGCACACCATAAATGTCCTTCCCGTAAGGGCGTGGCAGATCCAAATATCATGCCCAGACATTTTAACAGAATTCGGTGAGAATACGTATCTCGCCCGTCACCGGGTCCTATGGAACTACCTGTCATTAGGTTTATATACAAGTTGCCAGTTTTGCACTGCGGTGCAGGAGGATTGTCAGTAAATAAAATAATAATAATTAATACATGTGTTTTCGCAGTGCTTTCCTACATTGGCTTAAAGTGCTAACTACTAAGTATCCGAAGATATGTGGGGAGGTGTATGTGATACCGCACCCTAGCCATCACCGCTCGGAAACCCCAATAGTTTCCCAGAGTCGGATCAGCCCATGGTGTGGATAGGGACATTCAAACAATTAAGAAGCCACAAGGTTAAGAGGAATATGAAGAGACACAAAATCTTGGAGTTATGAGTCTTACCGGAGTGCGGGGCTAGATTATCGCACTGCCGGAAGAGAAGAGTATATTACACAGTATGTAATGAAGTAAGTGTCTCTAATCATTTTGAACCTATACTATCGAGATGAATAGAAAAGGTTTAGTCGATCGCATGCCGGGCTAAACAGAGTTATAGCATGGACAGAGACCTCAGTGAAAAATTGTTGGTGGCGGGAGAAAATGCTGCATATATAAATGTTGCTGCATAGTGTTTCCTACGTGCACTGCAGTCCTATATTTTCTATAACTTAAGCAAAACAAGTTAACAGATGGCCACTGGCCATATACATACATAATCTAACCAGAACAAACAATACGGTATCAAACGATTTAGATATATATATATTAATATAGGTTAACGAACCTACTATAGTGCGGTTAGCAACACATTGAAGAAAATGACAATAACTATTAACAAATACAGAAATTATAACTATCAGTCCTAAGACCATCACTGTTCCTTTTAGTCATCGGAACCGTTAATACGGATACGAGATAATTAACAAAACCTATATAGAGAAATAATTAAACGGTGAAGTATGGTTACTTGAATACTTGGTAGTCATTTCCAAGTTAGGCTACCATGTCACTGAAATTGTCATGTCAATCCGTAGTCGACGTGAGATGATGCACTCACTGGAAGCTGGAAAGTTCCCGCAGGCTGGTTCCTGCAGGTTGGTTCCCGTAAGCTGTTTTCCGCAAACAAGAGTCCCGTAAGAACGCTCATGGTGGGAGTGCATCGCTTAGTGCTGTAGGCCTAATAGAATGTCTAATGAGCAGTCATCAAAAGATACGATAGTACTACGTGGTGAAGGAAGTTCCTGTACACCGATGGCATGGATGGAAGGTGTAAACAACCCGATCACTAGCGGGGGTTGTTAGACGCAAATGAAGATACAAAACAAGGCTTCACGGTGCTGGGTACGTCAACCAGCTCTGAAGACGCACCTGGCAGAGTTTACTTGCTGCGATCGAAAGTTGAAAGAACCTACACGATTGGTGCATCGTCGTTTGAAATACCACTTTTAGGTGTGGCCGGCAGATCCGGCGAGTCATCCATCAAAGAACACCCTGCCTCTACATCTGTAGATTCACATATTCAGGCCGCAAAGGCCTCACCGCAACTTTGTGTTTCGAATGTAGATGTAGTATTCGTAAACGATTATCAAAAGTTCCAAATTACTCCCGCAGATGGGAGTTACAAAATTGTTTTAGTGCGGTGGGTTGGAGACTGCACGCTATGGGATAAAAACCCAACACATAATGAAAGAAGACGTGTATCGCGCTTGAGAGTAGTTAGTAGAGCTCCAACCTGTTCGGCCCCTGGCCGAGGGTGCTCTCGATCACTGGATCGCTTCTCCTTTTATACTCTCCGTGACGTTACAGGCGCAGGCTTCATCCAATCATCGTTCGAGCAACAGCCAATCAGCGCACACCTAATAATAGAGTCGTCGAACGTTCTAGAACATTCAAGAAGCGTGGTTATGACGTTACGGCAACATTTTGAAGATAATCAAGAAGAGTTTTTCCTGGATAACTCAGCAATTTCTCAACCGATTTTGAATTGGTTTACAGATTTGGAAAGCCCGTGGAATTCTGGTCTTGATTCATGCCAGATTTAACGAGAATAGACAATCAATAAGGATTACAGAGTACCAACTCGGTACACTAAAAGCATCATCCTATCTAGGCCACAACTACGCGCTCCATAGAAACAGCGTCCCGGCGCGCGCATGTACATAATGCGTTTTAACGAACTTAGTCGTTTTTAGACACGCTCTCTCTCCCATAGGCCTATATACGCGTATAGCTCTACCCAGAGGGGCGTGTTCAGGAAACGAATCCTAGACGGCCGGCGCGTATCCAGCTTAGCTGGTACAGCCGGTACCCGGCCGGTCGATCCGAACTACACCACCCCCTCCTAGTTTGACATCTGGGGCAAATGATTGTACATGGCGGATCGATGCAGGGATGTACGCTAGGCGGGAATCATAGACTTCCCGGGTAGGCGCGTCGCCGGAGAGGAGTAGTGACACATAGACGCATATTCAAGAGACAGAGCACATAGGGGTGCCAAGAGGAGAGGGGGGGGGGGATACTTTTAGTTTTCAATTTTTGACCTGGAATTATTTTTCCAGGCCTTTCTTTTTTTGTATTCCTTTTATTATTAATATTACGGTGCGTGCTGTAACTTTATTTAGTGTATGATCCTAAACAATAGCTCGCATGGGTGTTCCCGTTAGTGCGGATAATCATAATCTCCACAAAGAACACCCAAGCTCCAACGTACCACAATTTAATTTTGTAAATAAATATATATATAAAAATATAATAACAAAAAGACAAGCTATATAAATATTACCTAGGTAACTAACATACCCTTATGAGGTATGTTTTTATTAATCACTCCGAATTACTTGCGTACCACGGGTAAATAAAGGGGCATGCAACACGTATATCACCAAGTATTATTATTATATATACATCTAAAAATATCTATTTGCGGCGCGTCCTTGTGGGTCCGCAACGGGCAGCTCTCGCTGACCCCATATCCGTCCTGACGTCTAACACAGGAAGAAAATTAATAAGAAAAATAAGATATATAATACTAACTTAAAAACTGGTTTATCAGGCAGCATCAGCGCGGCTGAGACTCCATGACAGGATTGTGATGTTATTGCACTGTGGGAGGTTGTATTCTTTACGACGCACACGACGTTCTTACAACATTAGAGTCCGCAGTGCTCATTTTGTATGAGACACAACCGGACACTTAAAGTGTGCAGCTGTGTGGGATAACCATAGTCATCCTAGGGATGGGATTCAATTGATCTAACATATATAATAGGAAGAAAAGTATTTAAAAAATAAAGTAATAATTAACACATTTCCACGAATCGCCTATTAACTTTTCTGCTGAATTACACATGATTACACCTCAGCAGCGAAATTTCCCCATTGAGTTTGGGTCCCGCGACTGACGGTGGTAGGTCGCGGTGGATGCACTGTCATTGCTGAAATGCTCTCATCATTATTATTATTATTATTGGCACTGTCCGAAACATCCGAAGTGATGGTGCCGGAAATATAGGCATCCATGATGTCTCTCACAGTTACCGCTGGTTCCAAGATATCCGTCCGTGTAGCAGCGGCGGCACTAGTAGTTGCCAATGTTGCGGATGTTGTGGTGATGGTAGCTGTCGTGATGATGGCTGGTGTAGCGGGCGTGGTAGTCGCTGTAGTTGTCATGGTGATGGCGGTGAGCTGTACCGTCGGCTGAAGACGTGGTGCGGGAACGGATACGGCAGGAGACGACATCTTTCGGAATTTGGCGTACTTTAGCAGATGACTAGCAGTAATGCTCGGTATGGGATGGATATCCTTGATATGGACGATCCGTCTTTTTGCCGTGTATGGTTGTTCCGGCGTGGTTCCCTTCCTGATTGCGGAGTTGGAAAGGCAAGGAGGCGGATGCTGAATAACACTGGTCGGAGTTACGCTGATTGTCATAGGCTGTGATGGCCCTGGTCCTTCGTCTATGGTAAGTTCAGGTGGAGATGGAGACTGCGGATAACTGGAAATGTCTATCTCCGCAGGTGTCGTAATCACCACTGAGATTGGCTGACTGGCTGCTACTGTCTGTGATTCTATGGTGGCGGGTGTGGTAACCATAGCTGACTGGCTAGTAACTGATGCGGGAGCTGCCGTACTAGATTTTACGGGAGATTTCTGCTTCCTACTTTGCTTCAGGACTGGTGTAGATGAAGTGATAGGTACTGGCGTAACACTTCCAGACGCGACTGTGGGTAGAATTTCACGTCTGACTGTCGGTACGTTACTTGCTGTAGCCACGGGAAGACGATGTCCAACGGGATATCTACGTGTGGTGTTTTTTGTGCAGGCCAGTTTCTCGGTCGGGAGAACCTTGAGCGGGAGCCGAGATTCGAACCAAGTGGCTAGAACGGCATGATCCTCGTTCTCTTCCCCAGGAACTAACGCCACTTCCAACACATGATGATTATGACGGAGTGCGTGAGTGATCCCGTAGTGAGTAGTGGTGTAGATGTACTGGCACGTCACACAAAAGGCTGACTGGAAGAGATGATCCTTATTAATATGAAGGGTGCGGTCGGATTTCCTAGTGAAAGTTCTGGTACATGGTCTCCGCTAGTCAACCATGAGTTACACGGGAACTGCTTCGGAACTGGTACTGATTCTTCTTCTTCTTCGGAGGAATCCGACAACACTAGATCTTCAAGAAGTGACATCTCGTTCCTGCATGGTAGTTAATTGCGGGAAATTTATTCAAAACCTAATGCCCTATCTCTTCATGTTTCATAACTTTCCAAGCCAAATATAATAACAAAATAATAATAAGAAAAACAGCAGAATTTAGTTTGCGACACGAAAGAAGCCTAATGCTATGTTTTTCCCTAGTGTCGGGTTTTGACGGGAAGACAACGTTTCAGAGCATGCTTCCTCCTTTTATACTATTTGGTGACGTCACAGGCGGCGGATGACCACACCTAAAAAGTTTTACAGGTGATTCGGTCATTCTTATGTGAATATTTCCTTGCTTTTCGCCTGGACGTCATATGATTAATTCCTTCCATATAAGGGAAGTACTTGTAACTATAGGAATAATGGCTTGTTAAACTTGTCTTTATTTCGCACAGCCTCCGATCAACATAAAAACGTGGTACTACTTTGTCCTTGCGACGACCTCACCTTTTAATTAGCGTGAGGCGGTTTTCCAGTTTGGATGCTTATAAACTTGCCTATTCGAATTTTAGGCTGGAGTGCCTGATGGGGTGCGTGGGAGCCAGGTGACGTCAGCCGTAATCTCCCGGACTCACCCTCGCCACTCCTCCATCACGCTGTGGTAGTTGCGTCTTTGGGCGGCTCTTTAGTTTAAGGCGTTTGATCCATCTCACTGGAAATAGTATTAAATGTCACGTGGCTCTAAAAAGCACGTGGTTGATCGGAAAAGTGTATGCTGTCTATGGCGACGGTAAAAATGTTGTTGCTGAGGTGTAGTCTGTTGCAGAGGCGAGAGATAAAAATATATATGTTGCATCAAGATTTCTATAATGTCCCGTATTTGTGTTCTTTAACATGGGTCTTGGTAGGTGTCTGTAATAGGTAGTTCTCAGCCCGTGTTGATTATAGACTGGAAGGCACAGGAGAGAATTTTTGAAATTCTCTGTGATTTTACTCCACCAAAACCAAGGTTGGCAATCTGACACTGGGCGGTACTCCACTCGAGTACGAGGACCATCAGACATACCTGGGAGTCACCTATGACAGAAGATTAACATGGAAGGAGCACATCCAGAACGCAGAGGCAAAGGCCAGAAGAAAGCTAAACATCATGAGGAAGCTGGCAGGAACAAAGTGGGGTGCCAATGAAAGGATCCTCAAGACCATCTACCTAGGTGCCGTACGACCACACCTTGAGTATGGATCCAGCTCATGGATGACAGCAGCTAAATCTCATCAACAGAACCTCGACAGAGTACAAAACCAGGCACTGCACATCATCCCTGGTGGAATGAGATCAACACCAATAGAAAAAATGGAGCAGACAGCAGGCATCCCCCCACTTAGCAAAGGAAGGGAATGCAAAGCACTGATCCAAGCTGCAAAGTTCAAATCGTTCAACAACCACCCGATGAAGATCAGGCAAGCACAGCTGTCATCAGAAAGACTTAAAAGATCAAGTTTTGTGAAAGAGACAAAGCACTTCAAAGGAAACACCAAGAAATGTTGTCAGCACAAATAGAAGACCCAAACCACACCCTTGATCCTCCACCCTGGGAAAACAAACTAGAGAGCATAGCTATTCGCACCACAGTACCTTATCTCACAACCAAAGATGAACACAGTGATGTGAGCAAGAAGGCCCTGACCCTAGCCATGCTGGAAGAAATGTACCCTCAGGAGACATGGATAAGGATCTACACAGATGGATCAGCCAAAGATGCAATTAGGAGTGGTGGTGCCGGACTGCACATACAGTATCCAAACGGACAACATGAGTCAGCTGCAATACCGACAGGCAAACACTGCACAAACTACAGAGCTGAAGTCGAAGCACTGGTTCATGCAGCTAATACCATCAGCAGAACAGCAGACCCTATTGCACAGATCGTCTTTTTATCTGATGCCTGCTCCGTCCTTGAGGCTATCACCAAAGGTAAGCTGCCACAACTTGAAGAGGCACTACAAACCATCAAATGCTTTCGGACAGCACTGCAGTGGATCCCCTCACACTGTGGAGTCCAAGGAAATGAGGAAGCAGACAAGATGGCAAAGGTGGGTGCAGAAGAGAATCAGACAGAAAACATGGTTACTCATACAGAGGTGAAGACTATCATCAAGTCACTCAACACCTCAATCAGAAGATGCCTACCATCATCTCTCGAGGCCAGAGCAAGTGACCATTTTTCGTCTCAGAACTGGACACAACAGACTAAACCAACACATGTACAGGCGGTTCCACCTTACGACATCACCCGCTTGTCCTTGTGGAGAAGCAGAACAGACCACAGAGCACATACTTCAATGTTGCAGTACGTATCAGCTGCTGAGAGAAGAGATCTGGCCTTTGTCAACCTCTTTTCTTGAAAAGCTGTTTGGGCCTGTGGAAGAACTGCAGAAAACCACAGATTTCATCTTGAGAACGGCTCTCCAAGTGTGATACCAGCGATCGAAAAGAAGAAGTACTGCAGGATTTTTTATGCCGCTTTACCGGACCATGCACTAATGATTTGTAGCATGGTAGAGCAGTTGTGCTCTTAATATAAAATTTAATAGTAAAGTTGCAAGTAATTTTTATGCATGGTTTAAACAGATCTATTCATGCGGTGGATCAACGTTACTGATTCCGTCAAGATAGCTGTGTTTTCCGAGCAGGAGGGTTGGCCAAGCATTCTCCTCAATGGGTAGAACTAGCTCCGTCCCGGCTTAGACCAAACACATTTGTACCATTTTAGTAATGGCTAAATTACAGTACAACTCGCAAACATGTGTGCCACAATTTTTACGACTACAATGCCATCGTCCGGAGATTGTGAATACAGTCAACTTGAGTGTCTGTGTTTCTGTCATGTTGATGATTTGAATCTGTTATGCGTGACCAGTTCTCTGTGGATGCTACTTGCGCTGTGGTGATGGTGACGTGTTTATGGCCGCTAAGTGTGGGAGGGAAGGGTTGCGGCGTGAATGTCAACTTTATCGAACCCTGTGGGTGTTTCACTCTATAATGGCCGAGCCCGTGGGTGGGACAGAGTTACTTTAGAGCGAAGATGACATGTTGGATGCTGTCGTAACTTTGATCACACCATTGTCGAATTCAACTTTTCGGTAGCAAAATCCCACTCGTAACTGACGACATTGCGGGCATCTTGCTCTCTTAACAATATTGACTGTTATTACATGTAGATGAAGTATGTAGTTTAGCTGTACACGTACAACGTTGGGAGAAAAAGGGGGGAGAGGGAGGGTCATTGGACAAACGTCCTCCCGTGGCGTGTACTGTAGATGGCTATAGTGCATTCCTGATATCCATATGATCAGTTCTCCCATAACTGGATAAGAAGGTGTGTGCGGGAGATTTGTTGGTTGCGTTCTGTTGGTGATAATGCTGTTGTCGGCATGTCCGGGCTGGTGTATGATGCCAATGTTATAAGCGAAGTGGGTGCATTCCAGTTTTCCACGCTGGTGAACGCCAAGTCTGTTGTTATTTGCGGGAGGTGTAGTTTGCAGGTGGAATTTGTTGTGAGAATATTTATGTCTCTACCGGTAATTAATTAACACTGGTAGGTGCTGCTAAATGCTGTTGTTGCCGATGTTGAATGTCTCCGTTATGCTGAGCATAACTGAGCAAGTATGTGATGTGGGCGCAATGATGAATTGACGCATCCAGTCTTGAAGGCAAGTGTGTCCTTTGTAAGTGTTGACGTTCTGTCTGTTGTGTGATGTTCTGACTGCTCACGGTGGAGTATGGTAGGCCTATTGGATGGGTCGGCCTTTGGATAAGGGGATGTGGTCATCTTCTGTTACACGACGGTTGGTGTCCTGTCGTAGTTTTTATACACCGGGAAAATTCGAGCCGAGAGTCTGCTGAACAGGCTGCTTCCCTGCCCACCGTGGGGGTAATGTTGGTTGGTGCGGTGCGGGATGCCACCTCCTCTGTTACAGCAGTCTCTCTCATACCTGATGATTGATGGTCAACAGATGACGAGTGGAGTGTGAACTGGACTGGGCTGGTGATGTCCGAACTTGGTGTGTGGATAAGGGACGCCAGTTGGATTTGGGGTGTTGGTGCGGCAATGGATATGGGTGCCGCTTGGGAGGGACTTGGTCTGGCATTTTCGGGAGGTGGTCGGGTACACCTTGTTGTACGGTTCTGCGGTTCTAGACACGCTAAGACTTCATCCAGCCTCTTCACTTCCATGATATTCAGGAAGCATGGCTTGGGTCAGCCTCAACTTCCGCTTGTGGTAACTCTATGATGGGGGGGCATAGCATGAAGTGGGTGGGAATGGGAAGAGATCGGAGGAACGACTTTCCCATCCAGTCTCTTGGACAAAACAAACACAACATTCTTCAGATATGACTTCCCTGACCTAGTAGACATGCGCTAAGGAGGGAGAGGGCGAATATGTAGCTCGTCATCGTCGTCAGCATTAACCGCTTGTTCACCCACGTTCTGGCTTGGCAGAACTGGGGCTGAACTAGCACCATGGTGCTTTGCGCTAATCATGGGAATACTAATTTCTGTAGAAATATCTGTCTGGGTACTGGTGTCATGAGAAACGCCCAGTCCGAGCTCTGGTGCTGGGTCGTCACTGACATAAGGTTTAAGTCGATCGAAGTGGATGACTGAGGTCAGGCCATCCGAAGCACGGATGCGGTAGGTCACGTCCGACGTCTTACCTACTACCACATATGGGCCTTTCCACTGGTAACTCAGTTTAGTTGGCACGTTTGCAGACCGTCGTGAATCGTGTACCCAAACCATTCTTCCTGCTTCATATGGATCTCCATGCACTCTCCGGTCATGCCATTTCTTTTGCTACCGGTTTGCAGTGGATAGTGTTTCTCTCACTATCTCATGGGCTTGTTCTATCCTTTGCTGCAAGAGTTCAACATAGAGAGATGGTGAAATTTTATCCCCGGGTATTCGTGGCATGGCCAGATCCAGGGGTAAGGATAATTCCCAGCCTAACATTAACCGAGCAGGGATGTAGCCCGTGCTTGAATGTTCCAAAGTGCGGTAGGCCATGAGTACATACGGGAGCCGTAGGTCCCAATCTCTACAGGCAAGGCGTGTTTCCTTGGTAAGCATCTCCATGAGAGTTCTATTGAATCTCTCTACCATCCCATCGCTCCGGGGTTGGTACGGAGTTGTCCATGTTTTGACGATATGAAATAATTTGCAGAGCTCTGATATGAGCCGGCTCTCAAAATTACTTCCTTTATCAGAGTGCAACTCATAAGGCATACCAAAGTGGCAGAACACATTGCTGGCCAAGACCTCCGCCTCGGTGGGTGCCTCGTGGTCTGGCAAATCAAATGCTTCTACCCACTTCGTAAAATAATCTTGTAATACAAGGATGTATTTATTTCCATCATCCGTCGTATTCAATGGTCCGAGCACGTCGATAGCCACTCGCTCCCACGGTGCACCAACAATCTTAATTTGAGATGGTGCGATATGGTGGTGGCCAACAGCACCTCTTTGGCACGGGATACATTTGGCAACCCATGCCTTGACAATATCGCGAATCCCGATCCAGTGGAATCTCAGTTTGATATGCGAAACAGTCCTTTCCACGGCCAAATGTCCGGCGTTATTGTGTAGTTGTTTCAATATAAGTTCTCGATAGCTTTCCGGAACTACCAAACGGTCATTAATGTACAGAACGTTATTTATTAATTGACATTCTTCGAACCGTTGGTAGTGATATTTAGCCATGGCGGATAAAGGTGTCACCGATTCCTTAGGAGGACGTACCCCCTCCTGAATCCACGCATATATATTTCGTGTCTGCATGTCTGTTGTTTGGTGGTGTGCGATTTTCTCCGGATTCCACTCTACGCACCTCAATTCGGGGGAACTCCGGAGATGGCTGTGTTGACTGTGTCACGGTGTCGGCCTCTTTGTGTTCAGCCTCCGCGCCAATGCTGCTAAAGGCATCAGCATTTCCATGCAATTTGCCGGGACAGTGATCAACGTTAAAGTTATAGGCCTGCAGGGATTCCTGCCATCTCACTACCTGGCCTTCCAGATTTTTTAAGTTCCTGAGCCACCGTAGTGAGGCATGGTCTGTACGGATTGTAAAAGGGCGCCCATACAGGAAGTGTTTATAATATTTGACGAAATTGACGCCGCCAATAATTCTCGCTTGGTGGTTACGTATCTTTTCTCCATTTTATTCAGAGTACGCGAACCATAACCCAACACCTGCTCTGTTCCATCTTCGGTGACCAGTGATAGAACTGCACTGATAGCGAAAGCTGATGCATCAGTGTCTAAGATGAAATCGAGGTTTGGATTAGGGTGAGCAAGAATCGGGGCAGTCGTCAAGAGTTCCTTCAGCGCCTGGGAGGAGCCTTCACACTCACTCGTCCACGCAAAGGGTCGATCCTTCTCAGTGATCTGGTAGAGGGGTGAAGCAATCTCGCTGAAATGTCAGATATAATGGCGATAGTACTGGCATAAATCAAGGAAACTTCGTGTCTCCGTAATTGAAGAGGGCCGAGGCCACGCTGCTACTGCCTTAGTTTTTGATGGCTGTGTAGCCACTCCATCACCGGATATGATGTGTCCCAAGAACTTGACACTCTGTCTGAAGAGATGACATTTCTTGAGTTTGAGTTTCAAATTAGCCGTGTGGAAGTGGGAAAGCATGGTGTCCAAATTTATTAAAGTTTGCTCAAACATAGGTCCAAAACTATTACGTCGTCGATGTAACAGAGACAGATTTCCCATTGCAGGGTAGTCAATACCTGCTCAATGAGTCATTCAAAAGTTCCGGGAGCGTTGCACAACCCGTAGGGCATTTTGTAGACTTGGAAAAGGCCATCCCTACAAACGAATGCTGTCTTTTCCATATCAGCTTCATCCATGGCTACTTGCCAGTAACCACTAGCTAAATCAAGGGTACAAACCCACTTGGCTCCGGACAAGGAATCCAAGGCCTGATTTATCTGTGGTAATGGATAAGTGTCTTTAACGCTAAGATCATGAAGGCGGCGGTAGTCAATACAAAACTGCAAAGTTCCATCCTTTTTGCCTGCTAGCACTATAGGGCTAGCCCATGGGGAAGCTGAGGGTACGATAATACCCGTTCGCAACATGTCATTTACTTGTTGGTGTGCTTCCGCTTCTTTGTGAATGGGAAGACGTCATACCGGTTGTCGTACAGGGCGATTATTGCATGTATCGATGGAGTGTCATATGAGATGAGTCTCTCTGAGATCCGTATCTCCGGAGGAAAAACTATCACGATATTTATGTAATAGTTTCCGAATTTCTCGTTGTTGTGCTTGCAGTAATCCAACAGTGGCACGCAGATATAAATTGTGTAGATCTTCGGGTAAATCATCAGTCAGCGGTGGTATTGTATCAGAAAGTGGAGGTGTTTCCACTGAAGTTATGTCCACTAAATGGCTGCAGCGTACTCCTGGTTCCAGAGTGATGGGATCTGCGGTACCATTGAACACTCTAAAGGGTATCTTCCCTTTATCAGTGGTGTCCACTATTATGTGGGGACTTGCGCATTGTGAGGTGATCATATAATCAGGTCTGGGTTCCAGGATGGCAATGTGTGTGTTGCTTCCTAACTATGGTGTGGTGGCCCATAGGATCCGTTCCTGTCCCGGCTCAACCATGGCGGTACTTGGTAGTATTACCGCACACGTATCATATAATGACGATGCTGGTGCGAGAGGTATTCGTCGGCCGTGTATGTCGAGTTCCTGTTGTCTGCAGTGTATGATGGCTCCACTGGCACTGAGAAAATCAGAGCCAAGTAGGGCGTCGTTATGAATTAAACTAAATTAACCACACCGGCCATGGGTACATCTGCTCCCGTAGCCGTCTGTAGGTAAATATTTGTAGGCTTTAGGGGTGTGTGTTCTTTTTATGAGGTGGGATGCTCTCATATAAGCGCTGTTTAAATACTGTAATAGAAGCTCTGGTGTCAATGGTGGCGCTAGTAGAAACGCCACTAAACAGACAGGCACATTTGTAGGTTACCTTTCGATGAACCTGTGGAGGAGTTTTCAATGATGCTGTCCACGATAATGGCGTTGGAGCAGCATCACTCTGTATATATTCCGACTGTTTCCGTATTGCTTCTCGTAATGTTGCAGGTGGCTGAGTGAGGAATGGGCAAGTCCGTCATCTCTGTTGGAGTGTAGGCTGCGGTGAAGACGGAGCTGGGGGTAGCAATGGTGGTGGTGTTGTTGTCGTTTCTGTGTGAGCAGTATTGGTATAGACGGCGGCACGTACAGGATGACAGATAAGTTCTATCTGTGCAAGCCATTTCTGCCAGTGCTTCATAGGATGTTTTGTTGAAGCACAGAAGAAACAGCGCGGTCTCCATGGACGTGCATTCCTCCGTCTATGTCGGCGCTTGCGAATCCATGAGGCGGAATGAATTGTCTCTCCCGAACCGCTACTATCTGTGGATGCCGAAGATGCTGCTGATTGGGGCGGTGTTGTGCATACCACCAGAGGGCACCAAGAATCTAGTGTCTTGGTGGCGGGATGTGGTGCTTTCAAAAACGTTGTTTCAGTGGAGGTACTACAACCTACTACTGCTTTTTTACATAGGAAAGAAGGTTTGTCGTGTATGGAAAAAGAAGGGGATGTCCTTGCTGCGGATGGGGGAGGCAACGTAGGCACGGACATTTTGGAAACCGTGCATTTTGGTGTGGGTGTGAAAGCTGATTTCTGTGGATGATGGTTAGTCACTGAACGTTGTTGCGTGAAAGCCGCAGTTGAGCCGGGAGAAGGATATGGGCACTGAAGTGGCTCCTTGTGATTCGGTACCCTTAGGAGTTTGACTATTTCTCTGGTTGCGGTGTGCTGCAGTCTGGAGCAAGCGTTGTAGAGGGAGGTTGGTTAGGACACCGCTCCCTCAAATGTCCTGGCTGACCGCATCCAAAACAGGTGTTCAGTGAGGGTGCGGTGCTGGTAGTATTTGCTTACCTAAACTGTGTGGTGGCAAGGTTGGTGCTGAGTGTGGTTACCAAATTGGTGAGTGCGAAGATCTGCTTATTGATCTCGTCTATCCACTCTCCCATGATGCCATTGTTGTTGTTGTTGCTGTGCTGGTTCCCGCGCCCTGTGGCCCCGCTGTACCCTCCTCTGCGGGCACGGCCCCTAAATCCAGGCACTTGATTCTGACTGCATATCTGATGGGGGGGGGTGTCTGTGCGGTTGGTGTTGCTGATCTGTGGGGAGCACTAGTGGGCGGGGCGATAACTGCACCCTCTATCTCATTGATAGGAGGGAGTTGGCGCCGGTTATTTTTCTCCCGCTTTAGAAAGTTCTCAATACGAACCGTGGTTGCCGTTAATTGGGCCAAACTTCCGTGGTCGCCGAGAAATAGCTTATCTTTTAGAGGGGGTTCACCGCTTAATGCATCGATGAAAGTATCGAGATGCAATTGAAGTACGCCCTCCGTATTGGTGCTCGGATATGCGCGGGTGACTAGCCTCAGAATTCGGCTAGCTAACTCAGGAAGAGTTTCTCCTGCGCGTCGTCGAAGATTTCTAAGTTGCAGACAATTAGTTTCTCCGAGAGCTGTGTCGCCAAATCGCTCCATGAGTGCTCGTTCCAACTGGGTGTAGGTGGGTGTACACTCCATTCCCAGATCCGCAAGAACTTGCAGGGCTTTTCCCGAAAGTTTTGCTGCAGGATACTCACCCATTTGTCTATCGTCCCAGCGGTTAGTCCGACTTATTATTTCGAACTGGATTTTATAGTTGGTCCAGTCCTTCTCCCCGCTAAATTCGGGAGGGAGGATGACTCGGCCAACACCGCAGGAAGAGTGAAGTGGTTGAAATACGGATGGCGCAGGTATCTGAGAAGTTGATGATTGAACTGTAGTTGGTCGTGGTGCCGGTGGTTGTGGTGTTGGTCTCTCCTGTCGATGCCAATGCCGAGGAGCTAGGACATGTGTACTCCAATTTACTGAGTCAGCCCCGTTTGTTGAGCCATAGACCGGCATGGGTCTATAAACGGAAGGCGGATTGTGGTGGCGAGTGCGCGGTCGTTATTCCCATGGTGAGGACTGTCGTTCCTCATATGGCGGTGGTGCAAGTGGCTGATGATTATGATATGTGGCATAACTAATATACTGGCGAAATGGTGGTGCCGATTCCTCCCGATTACTCCGCGGTGTTCCCCTTGAATATAGCGTTTCGCTGGAAGGGGGCGGTGTGGGAGGTTGTCTATGTGGTGGATTATCACCTGGCCATACTGTCTCCGTAGATGACATGGGTGAGCGATAGTAGTCTGAAGGGCTGTAGATATGCCCGTAGTCGGGTCTTTATCGGAGTTGTCCACGATTCGGCCCTGATGGAGTTGGCCTGTTGCGGACGTCCGAGATGGTTCTAAATTCTGTTCCCGCCTGTGAGGCATCTCGAAAGGTGCCATCGCTAACAGGCGAAAACTGGTTATAGTGCGGAGTTGTTGATTCCGCAGAATCTCTGACATAGTCGGTGAGCATGTGTGCTGAAAATCCGTAATATGAGGCTACCTCTTGATCGAGGGAGTCCTCGCTGAACGGAGATGGGATTGAATTGAGCTCACTATATGGTGTGGGTGTGAGTTCGCTGCACATGATGACTGTTGTTCTTCAGGCCCCACATCGAGTGCCACTTGTAGCTCGCTGGGTAGTGTCGAGCCATTCCGATGTCTCAGGTCGACTCGCTGCGGTGTAAGTGCATGACGAGTGATGACGCTGGTTAGCATCTGGTCTCGGGGTGACGGACCTTGAACGAGACTGCCCTGCGGGAAACAAAATCCGGCTCCTATGGCCGGTGGAACTCAATGGTTCCGGTGGGTCCGTGCAACCATAGTCGCGAACATTAAACACAACGGTCTCATCCCAAGAATTTGTGTCACCAGTACGCCTGTCCATAGCAATTTCGTTAGCTATGGACTTACAGCATTTGATTTGGTGACCTAAAAATATAAGTCTATACAATGTGTTTACCTAACTAATTGAAAATAGGCTAGATAAAACTAAAGTAAGAGCATACGAAAATACAAGACATAGAGGCAGGTAGATGAATTTTTAAACATGGGGCTCCCGGAGGTACCACACAGACTCGTAGGTCCACAGAGGTATCCACGCAAGGGAGGCTCCCGTACACGAGATATAGCTATTTAACTTAATATAAGTTATTATACCTCGAAGCTGAAAGGAAGAATGCTATCTTAGACGATAGCCCTCACGCGGGCACTACTCCTAGTGCTAGTTTGGGTGAGGAGTATTATCCCGGCGTGGACCGTCGTCGCTGAATCCTTGCGAGAGGCAAGTGCCTCGTGTGGGCCTCCGTCTCGGGACGGTGTCGCCACGGCTTAAGGCGGGAGAAGAATAGTAGGCAAAAATTGGCCCCTCTAATATTTAAAACAAAAACTGCTGTAGAAAGAAAAGACCATACGTAGTGAGATTATGACTATAGGGGTGCGTACTGTTTTACGTGAAGATGGAACGGAAGATTCCAGATTGATGCCTTCGTCACCATCTTATGTGATTCCTAATACGCTGAGTTAGTAGTTGCTGCTTTATTTCTGCAGGCCTTCTGCTCTGCTTAATTCCTTTTAGTTGTTTTCAAAACAAGAATTAGTTTAGGCCGCAATTGGCCGATATCTACCTAACTATTAGACACGGCTGTCATGGGGAACAGATGCCCGAAGACATCAATACTGTAGACAGTGCTCATACATGTTACTTGGTGGGAACTCCGAACTTGGTGAGAATCCGGACATTCCGCTTCGTAACCACATGAAACATTACAAGACATGGTTTGCATTTCACGAAAGCATTATTAAGCCATATCTCCTATCGTTATGGTGGGGGTAAGAGAGACGAATGCACACCGTAAATGTTCTTCCCGTAACGGCGTGGCAGATCTAAATATCGTGCCCAGACATTTTAACAGAATTCGGTGAGAATACATATCTCGCCCGTCACCGGATCCTATGGAACTACCTGTCGTTAGGTTTATACGCAAGTTGCCAGTTTTGCACTGCGGTGCGGGAGGATTGTCAGTAAATAAAATAATAATAATTAATACATGTGTTTTCGCAGTGCTTTCCTACATTGGCTTAAAGTGCTAACTACTAAGTATCCGAAGATACGCGGGGAGGTGTATGTGATACCGCACCCTAGCCATCACCGCTCGGAAACCCCAATAGTTTCCCAGAGTCGGATCAGCCCATGGTGTGGATAGGGACGTCCAAACAATTAAGAAGCCACAAGGCTAAGAGGAATATGAAGAGAGACAAAATCTTTGAGTTATGAGTCTTACTGGAGTGCGGGTCTAGATTATCGCACTGCCGGAAGAGAAGAGTATATTACACAGTATGTAATGAACAATATCTCTAATCATTTTGAACCTATCCTATCGAGCTGAATAGAAAAGGTTTAGTCGGTAGCATGCCAGGCTAAACAGAGTTATAGCGACCTCAGTGAAAAATTGTTGGTGGCGGGAGAAAATGCTGCATATATAAATGTTGCTGTATGGTGTTTCCTACATGCACTGCAGACCTATACTTTCTATAACTTAAGCAAAACAAGTTAACGGATGGTCACTGGCCATAGACATACATAATCTAACCAGAACAAACAATACGATGTCAAACGATTAAGATATATATATTAATATAGGTTAACGAACCTACTATAGTGCGGGTAGCAACACATTGAAGAAAATGATAATAACTATTAACAAATACAGAAATTATAACTATCGGTCCTAAGACCATCACGGTTCCTTTTTGTCCTCGGAACCGTTAATATGGATACGAGATAATTAACAAAACCTATATAGAGAAATAATTAAACGGTGAAGTATAGTTACTTGAATACTTGCTAATCATTCCCAAGTTAGGCTACCGTGTCACTGAAATTGACACGTAAATCCGTAGTCGACGTGAGATGATGCGCTCTCCAGAAGCTGGAATGTTCCCACAGGCTGGTTCCTGCAGGTTGGTTCCCATAAGCTGTTTTCCGCAAACAAGAGTCCCGTAAGAACGTTCATGATGGGAGTGCATCGCGTAGTGCTGTTGGCCTAATAGAATGTCTAATGAGCAGTCAGCAAAAGATACGATAGTACTACGTGGTGAAGGATGTTCCCATACACCAATGGCATCGATGGAAGGTGTAAACAACCCGATCACTAGCGGGGGTTGTTAGAGGCAAATGAAGATACTCATCCATCAAAGAACATCCTGCCTCTACATTTGTAGACTCACATATTCAGGCCGCAAAGGCCTCACCGCAAGTTTGTGTTCCGAATGTAGATGTAGTATTCGTGAACGATTATCAAAAGTTCCAAATTACTCCCGCAGACGGGGAGTTACAAACTTGTTTTAGTGCGGTGGGTTGGAGACTGCACGCTACGGGATAAAAACCTGACACATAACGAAAGAAGACGTGTATCGCGCTTGATAGTAGTTGGTACAGCTCCAACCTGTTCGGCCCCTGGACGAGGAAGCTCTCGATCACTGGATCGCTTCTCCTTTTATACTCTCCGTGACGTCACAGACGCAGGCTTCATCCAATCATCGTTCGAGCAACAGCCAATCAGCGCATAGCTAATAATAGCGTCGTCGAACGTTCTAGAACATTCTAGAAGCTTTACGTCCACGTGGTTATGACGTCACGGCAATATTTTGAAGATAATCAAGACGAGTGTTTCCTGGATAACTCAGCCATTTCTCAACCGATTTTGAAATGGTTTACAGATTTGGAAAGCCCGTCATGATTAATGCCTGATTTAATGGGAACAGCCAATCAATAAGGATTACAGAGTACCAGCTCGGTACACTAAAAGCGCCATCCTATCTAGGTCACAACTACGTGCTCCATAGAAACAGCGTCCCGGCGCGCGCATGCGCATAATGCTTTTTGACGAACTTAGTCATTTTTAGACACGCTCTCTCTCTCCCATAGGCCTATATACGCTTATACCTCTACCCAGAGGGGCGTGTTCAGGAAACGAATCCTAGACGGGCTGCGCGTACCCAGATTAGTTGGTACGGCCGGTACCCGACCAGTCGATCCGAACTACAATGTCAAACATTTGTTTTGCGATCAATACATATAATCCCATTTTCTATCGCTGTCGCGGATAGTTGTCGTTAACGGCTTGAAATAGACCTCGGACTAGGAATGTCCAACTCATTATCCCTATGCGTCAGTGGGCTTGGTGGCGTCATTAGATTTGAACCTTTTAACATCGGATTTGTGACATTAGCTGTTAGTACTACGAGGTAACATTCACCAGTCATTGTGAATAACTCTGCTACTATACTCTGTCGATATCTCTTTTTTTTTTAGCTTGCACAGCAGCTAGCCATGCCCATATTGGCCCTACCATTAAATAAGCTCATCTTATATTTCAGCAATACGTGCCGATGTCTGGGAAAGAGAATGCCATTTCCGTTGAGACGGATATGCCACAATTAACTTTATTTATTTGGTGAAAGGAAAATAAAGCTAATTTAAAAGAATCGGGTTACGCCACTGGCCTTGGGATAGCGACAGATACCACGGAGGAACATAGAAAATTGGCATTGATGCTATTTTGGATATATGAATATGTATTACGCAGTGCTTTTAACGAGGAGAGTCGACGTTGTTTCTTATGCTTCAGCTAATGTAAAGTTGACATTTTAAAGTAATCAATGAAATGGTTGGGTAAAGATGATGCATGTTTGGTATCATAGACAATGATAATCTTAAGCGGCATCTTTTTAAAACCGAACCAAACCTTATTTCTAGCGCAAACAGGTAACCTTTGCTGCAAGAAACTCCATCTCGATACCACTTGTTTACCAGCGATATTGATTTAAAATGAACATATGCAAGTAATAGAGATTGCGATTACTGTAGAAAGCGTCGAATCAAATATCTGGAATGCTGTCTATGTAAGACTAGGGCCCCTGTACCTCTAAGACCTTTCCCAGATAACGCATGTTACTGGGCCGGTACTGGGCAAATACAGGGCCGTATTGACTATGTATTGGCCCGGTATAGGCCACGTAACATACATTACCAGGGTTGTTGGCCACACTGAACACAAAAGGCGTGCGTGCACCCGCGGGCGCGCGTGTGTGCGTGGTGGTGATTCCATTAAGCAAGTGTCACACCAACTGCATGTTTGCAGTTTACTGTTTGTGAAATGTAGAGGAAAAATCCAAAGCATTGCTTTTATTCCATTGTGTCAATTAACACTTAAGACATGTGTCCCACAAAGAGGTTATCCCGGTAACGAGGAAATAAAGACGCTTGATCAATAATCAAATTTATTGGCTGTGTAACAAACCATAATGTGAAAACACATTACGAACTTTAAATATGCATTACTGTACGTCAATCTTTCCACGGACTATAGTAACGAAACAGGGTATCACGCGTCAAGCTATGTAATTTCCATTGTAGTTATCTGATCTTGGCAGACTGCATTGGATCCTATTATTGCCATTGGTATATTGGCACATGCGAAAAGATATCGTGATCATGAGTGAATTCCCCAGGAAACGAGATCATTGAGACAACGTGTATTTTCTGCAATTGAAAAGGCAAAACAGCGGATCAGAAAATAAAAGATGCTTCAATGCTATTCTGGAAGATACAGATCTTCTTCCCAAAATGGTCATGTTGATTTCATTCCCAAATATTTCAAGTATACCAATATGTACAAAGGACTCTACATGGATGGAACAAGTATGCCCAGCAAAGAGCGTGGAAAATCAATAAATATGGACACTACTGCATCAGTTAAAGTAGCTGAGAATATAAAGCAAAATGTTATCGTTAGTCCCTGTGTTGAACTCCTGTTTTTGCTATTTAATAAACATGTTGTTGAATATTTTGAAACTAATTTGACTGGGCGCTGTTGCTTCCATAGGCAGCAACAGCATCCAGCCGAATTAGTTTCAAAATATCCACCGGCTTACCTGCATAGTTTTCTGGAAATTGACAGCCAAGGAGTTCAGACATCGATCAATCCCAACACGAGCGTGGTGTAAGTGGAGCTTGGATAGAGCTGGGTGGGGCATAGCTAAACCTGGAAATGTCCATTTAGCAAAGTCACAAAACAATTGTAGATGAAGTTGTTATAGTAAACCGGCGTGCTAAGTTCATGAGACATGACATCCATCTATAATGTTACAAAACAATACCAGATGACTAAGAGCAACTAGTTCAGAATGTAGTGTTCAGCTACTAAATAGCAGAATAATAATCAGCTTGAATCACAGCTTTCTAGGAGAAAAGGAAGCAAAAAGCGAGGAAATGTTTTGTATGATAATGGTATGGATAACGTATACGGAATTAAACCTGCTTCTTTATTTGAGCATAAAGTAACGCACATGTTGAACTTCACATTAAATCGTCTAATCAGTCGGTGAAAAAGAGATGCATAGATCTCCCAGATACTGTGACAGAATAAGCTGTTGCTGCATGTCACGGCGAAACAGTTAATGTATTGGTACATGAATTTCTAGTATTACACAGAGCGACAGTTGGAAAGAAGTTACATGTAGAACGCTACATGTAGAGTCTGGTCCTGCAGATACAATTTTCCGATAACGAGAGACGATGTGAAGCGAGCTCAGCAATTGTGATTAGTACTTGGATCAAAAGCATGACTGGCAGCAGAAAAGTTACTGAATCGATGCATAACTTTGGCCATTCCATAAGCCATCATATCGGCGGAAGCCCTTGAAATAGATTTGATTGCAACTGATTGTTACCTAGAACTTCACATAACCTACTATGTGCTACCTAAGGTAGTAACAGCAAAGCTGTAGCACCCATGTAATGCTCAAATTTACTGTGTATCAACTTATTGTAATCTTCAGTAACATTACATTACAAAAAGTTGATACACAATAAATAAATCCAAGGTAGTTGATACACAATAAATATATCCAAGGTACCCAAGAACTGAAACCAACAAAACAATGACTACTCTGATCTCACATGTAACACGCCTAGGATACTCCAATTGATGGCATAGCAGCATGCGCAATGAATGTGGAAACAAAGTGATTAGCAAAATAAAAAGAAACGAATATAAAGGAACACATACTGAACTATGATTATGAATGTACAACTAATTAGACAAGTAAATATCAGAACCATTGGTAGCGGACTTAGCAGTTAATCATTACAACTGGACATTATTTATTATTTCAGGAAAACTGGATATGGTACTTCGACTGACGTCTGTAATTCCTGAGGATGTCCCCGTTGATATAC
>CM067371.1:181500-266500 GCA_034401795.1 Chaetoderma sp. LZ-2023a
ATTGGTAAAAGTGTACTTTATTTGAAAGACTATTATGTGACTAACATATTGGATTATAAATCAAAACAATAAACAAATAATACGAGTAATTAAACCATCGCAAACATGGGATTATTTTATCTGCCGGGCGGCGCCATTTTCTTACAATGAGAGCGAGATTTCACGAGACCTTGACGTCATCCCCGCACCCACGCTGTCTTTGCCGAGCACGAAGGCTGTACAGTAAATATGTATATACACGGAGGCCTAACGTGTGCTAATTTGTAATCGTTAGGACATTGTCCAGTTAAGCTAGTAAGTTTTTCAAGTAATTCTAGTATCCGAAGTCGGTGGGGAATCGTTAACCCCTTGACCGCTGAAGCATAGATTCCATTTTCTTTACCCTATCAGAATGCGTTCATTTTGGTAACAATACTGCTGTAAGTCATTGCTGTGCACGACAGCAACACGTTACAGCAACCTTTTTCCCAAAATGTACCCGGCACTATCTCTGTAAGTAGGCTATTACACATTTTACACCATGTGATAAGGGTTAAATGAAGTGGCACACTTGACACGCGCGTATTGTCAAATTACTCAGCCGACTCAAGATGCGTGTGTCGCAGGCAGTGTAAATATATATTCCAAGAAAACTTATGATATGATAATATTGCCGGAACCACAGAACCGATTGTGATAATTCTGATACCTACCGGTAGCTGCAAATTCGAAGATTTATCCAATGCCAGGGATGTTAGAATCGACCTGGTGATTCAAAAGATACACTCTGCGGGAAAAACTAAGCCAGCAAAATTTCAAACAAAGATTTCAGGATGCTCTCTATCCATCATCCCATATCAGAATGAGTATTATAGCTACAATGACAGAATTTGCTGTGCCGAAGCTTTACAATATTGTCACATAGCTGGAAGAATTTCATCGAAATATCTTAATTATTGAAATTACTACAGCTTGCCAGGCAATATTGATCGGCGATGAAAATTCCCAGATTTTATGTCAAAATGTTAATTCATTTGATGATATATCTGGCAATATTCACGTGATCAAAATTATAATAGGCCAGGCAAATAGCCATTTGTTTCAGCTTTAAGTACACTCCAATGGCAATAGGCAAAGATAGAGTCTGCGAGACAAAAACCATCTCATGCTGAATTTTACCAAAAAAGGATAACATATTCTCAGATTGTATCTTAGATGAATAATTTTTGTATATATTCCAGCCTTTTGAACCTCTTGGCTGATATTAACATCCATTATATCATATTAATCTCGAGGTAGGCACCTATTTATAGATCCTAGAATCGTCGGAATCGCTTCAGCAGTTCGTTTGCTATTATCATTTATGTGTACTTCCTTAAAATATATACTCGCATCTATTGGCCTCGCTCCTCCAGTCATAGCAATAGCGGTGGTGCGGGGCTGACGTCGTTAGACGTGATAAAATGGCTGCGCCCCGATGTGCGAAAAATCGTCAATTTTACAGACTTTATCTAGCGATAGTTGGTTACGCTATTTCTATCGGGTTATTGTTCTGGCGCAATTTCATTAAACATGTAATAATCTTTCAAATAAAGCACACTTTTTATCATCCTGGAATTGTCCTTTAGGTTATTGCTTACTCGTAAAGAATGCAACAATATGAAAGAGATGCGAGATTATTTGCACACTACTGCACATTCTAATAATCTTATTTCAGCTTTTCACAGGAAAGCATAAAAATTTCGCTTTTCTACAGGTAAACAAGTAGTACAAAACATGGGTTTCTTGATCGAATAATTTGCATGTAAACCATTTGATTTGAACGCACACAATTATTTCCTTCCAGTCTGCGCTGATTGTGTCTGAAACTCCAGGCAAACCGTTCAAGACTGCATTCACTGATTGTGAACACTTTGTCCAAAAGTAAGAAGAATCTGTGTACCAAGAAATCGTATAATGGCATCATAATTATAATAGAAAAGCATGATGTTCCTTCACCAGCCATCAGGAGAGAATGTGTGGACCAAGATCAACCTCTTAAAGACTGATGCTATATAAAACAAGACCATGTCTGCAATGCTTCTCTTGGCTCACAAACAACCCAGCTTCAAATTGTCACGCCCCTTTTACTACGGTGTGACTACTGAATGCTTGTCTATTTTTAGCATCAATGGTACCATGAGAAAATGTCGAAAATTGCAACTTATTCAGATGATATTATTAATCTTTTTATTTTATTACCAATTTAGATCAAATACATTACACGCCTTCAGATGAACGATCTCTACCTAATATATAAACGCCATACAAGGCAAGAGGTTAGAGTCACCTGATGAGCCTGCGTAAGTTGTAAATTACTCTACTCCCTTGCCTTGTATGTCGTTTATATATTAGATAGAGATCGTTCATCTGAAGGCGTGTAATGACTGGCATATGGTCAGAATTGAGGTCTGTGCCTCCATACGAATGAGCATTCCGGAGAAAGGGATTTGCTTCTGTCTTGCATAGTATGAAGTCTATTTGGTTGAAGACAGCTGTTGTAGCCTTAGAAACCTTTGGGGCTTTGCGATCAGCAATGTGTCCAGTCCATGTTCTCCAGTGATGGCTTGGGTGTTTGAAAGCCGTATTTGTGGCAAACAGGCCATTGGAACTAAGGAATGCCACCAGTGCATCTCCATTGCTGTTGCGTGTGCCCTCTCCATACGATCCCATGCATAAGCCAAGTCCTGAACTTTTGTCCGCAATTCCGAGTTTACCCAGCTTGGAGTTCAAATCTCCATACACGAACAGTTGCCATCTAGCTGGGATTGTAATGGTGGAGCTAGGTTCTACATAGAAGGAATCTAATATAGCTGGATTCTCTTTGGCTTTGTCCGTAGTTGGGCCATATGCATTGGAAATGCGGCACTTAGTGGTGGTGTGTTTTCACATAAGTATAGCCAGGTCGATGAATGCAACGCAATCACTGACGTATCCAAAACTAATGACATGGACCAAGACCCTTGGTCCGATTACGAAATTTAAACCCAGGTATTTGGCTTGTTTTTGCTCCACGAGCACTAGCTTATGGCCTGTCTGTAGTTGCTGCTCTGAGTGTTTAGCTACTTTAGTCTCTTGAATGCATGTAATATCTATGTTATAGTGTTCACAGTCTGCACCTATGGTTTGCCTCTTTGATGTTGCACTCAGACCACGTACATTCCACGTAGCTATGGTCAGCTCCTAGGAAGATCGCGTCGTCCGAGGATGTCGAGCATAGTTTCTTGTCTGAGGAAGGCTAGGCATAATCAGAGCTGCCTTTGTATGCGAATGTCAGCCCACAATCCTTGATGGTAGAATCACCTAAAACTTACCCAAAGCTCATCAGCGACACCAACACTCAAATGTCATTAAAAAAAGTCCTCGTGGAGCACATAGCTAACATCGACGTCAGCCCCCGATCCAAACAAAGCCCTAACCAAAATACTGAAATCTATGGAATCATCAGTTACCATCACCATAGGTGTTCTTATAAACAACCAAACTAGGTATACTGACGACGCTCTAGTAGTAAAACTATCAGAAGAGCAGAAAGCATTATGGCTGCGCATCTATCAAAGTGGCCACAGCGAAGACTGCACCAAACTACGCCGGGAGCGCAATAACATTCTGTGCCACATTAGCGAATGCTTAAAAGATCTTGCTATTCGACAAGTAGACTCCCTAGCTGATGAAATCTCTGACACGGATGACTGTAACAAAATGTTTCGGGCAGCCAAAACTCTGTGACTTACTAACTACACACCACCACTCAATGTACACAACTATGAAGAACACTTTATCGGAACTGACGAAAGAAAAGCCAAGGCGATTCAAGGAACAGTTCACTGACAACGATGATGAGCACTTGCACCCGTTCTCAGGAGAACGTGGGCCATTAAAAACACAAATTAAAATGGCAGAAGTTGAAAAGGCACACAGCTCTGAAAAATGGACGTGCGTCTGGACCTGATGGCATGAGCAATGAACTATTCAAGTATGCAAATGACATTATCTCAAACACGATCACGCACCTAATAAATTCAGCTTTTATGTACCACCTTACCATTGACGCTGTAGGCCAAGGTACCCTTATCGCACTGCCCACGCCAAAAAGCTACCTGACCCCCCAGCCAATCTGCGGGCCATTGTGCTCCTCAACAGCATATGGAGAATCCTATCCAATATTTCTCTATTGCGCATCCGAGACAAGATCAATGACTTCAGAAGATTATGTCAAAGTGGCTGCAACCATGGACGCAGCTGTGCTGACGCAGTCGGACAAACTTCACGCAGGAACTCCTTTATAAAGGCTTGTAAACATCCCCCCCCCAAAAAAAACCCAAAAAAACTGGTGAACTATTAAGCCTGACTAATATTACACCATAATCAACAAATAAACAACATATCTAACCAATGAACAACTACTACTACTACCACTACTATTACTACTACTACTACTACTACTACTACTACTACTACTACTACTACTGCTGCTGCTGCTGCTACTACTACTACTACTACTACTACCACAACCGCTGCCGCAACCGCCACCGCCGCTGCGCTGCTGTTGCTGCTGCTGCTGCTAGTACTACTACTACTACTACTACTACTACTACTACTACTACTACTACTACTACTACTACTACTACTACTTTTTTCTTCTTCTTTTTTAAAAATCCGACGCTGACGCAGTCGGACAAACTTCACGAAGGAACTCCATTAAAAAGGCTTGCAAACCCCCAGAAAAAACCTGGTAAACTGGTAAGCCTGAATAATATTACATCAAAACAAAAAATAAATAACATATCTACTAACGAATACAATCTATAAATACATACCGCTTAAATGGTATAAATACAAAACAATAAGCTGATAAAGATCTGATAGCAGAAACAAAACTTAACAAAGGCATTACTATTCAATCCAGGTGTAACTGTCCAACAATTGAAAAGTGACTCGTCATTCAATGGCAAAAATGTCAATCATTGACGCCAGTGGGCTGATTCTCTAAAGATCAGCGGGCGTAGTAGCATTTGGGTAGTATAACAGATATAGTCGGCAGGAAAATTACAGAAACATAGATAGCGCGCTTGTTTACATTTTCGATTTACTTTAATGTAAGGTTTTGTAAATTACCCTGGAACAAATAACCCTATAAAACCCTGTGCAAGTTTCTAAAATTAACCAGGACTATTTTATAATTCAATGGCAACTTACTTTATCAATTGATTATTAAATTACCCCAGTCTGTTTATTTGTTAACATGAAGTATTAAACATAACAATATCAAAATGCAGACTAAAATGAATTACAAGACATGGATTAATTAAAAGACATAGATAAAGCAGTTGAGTAATTGAATGGTTTACGCTAGCGCAGGCTCATTTATTTTTTACAGTTCCCAACTTTATTGAAACTATGTTTGTTTTGCACCATATGTCCTTGAATACCTTTTCTTTACCCCGCTATTTTAATCTAAAATATTCTCAAGGAATATGATTCAGCAGCAATGAACGAAATATTGCCTTTATTGCTCTATTGTGATTGTCTATGGATGGATTTTTCATCTGCGCACACCGATGTTTCCAAATGGCCCAAACACCTATGGTTAGCATTGCTATTAAAATAGTCTTATCAGACTTTGCGATGTTTACCCCTCTTGATCCAAATTCTCTAAATAAGACTACATGTGTTTCTAGAACAATGGGCTTAGCTCCAAATTGTGCCATGATTTCGCTGATATATTCCCAAAATTGTGACGATATTGGACATTCTGCAAATAAATGCTTGATTGTTTCCTCATCTGTTTGGCATAAGTAACACCTATCAGAAGTCGTTATATTGTACTTGTATGTCAAGTGTCCCACCCATAGCCGTCGATGTAGTAATCGCCACAATAAACCACGAGCCATATTTGGTATGTATGGAGAATGTAGGATTTTCCATAGATTTTTCTAACTGGATGGTTTATAGCTTGAGTCATCCCATCACTTAATGGCTATGGGAGGTGTTACTTGTTTTCGTCTCATAACGTGGTACCATTCTTTGGATCTCATTTCGTATTTTAACATCTCATCATCAAGAAGTAGTGCAGGTTGCTGAGTCAAACTATTATGATTTATATTTGTCAGACGAAACCATGCAATTGATACAGCATGTTTTATTTTATTTAGTAACCGCTGGACATCCGCTGGATGTGTTTTTCTAGCTACTCTTGCATTAAAATCCATCTACCTGTTTGGGGGTGTATCATATCAGACAAACGTTGAATGCCATATTTAGCAAAGGACTGCATTGTTATAACATATATTACTATTGCCCCACAATTGCTGTTCTACTACTTCCTTCCAGCACGTAGGTGGAGGCATGCATCTGTAAAATATTTCTAGCTCCTTAACTTGATCTTTAATCATATCTGGTATCATTTGGATATTCGGAGGTGGCTTCTTTGAGGTAAAAACACACTCCGCCAGAAATCGTTCTACAATTCTCTCCACGAGAGCTCGTGAAACACATGCCCATGTCGTATCTGATGTAATAAGATCATTCAAAGATTTTAGCCTTAAAGAAACACATTTCACTTTAATATCAATTAAATCAAGTCCTCCTTCTAACTTAACATTATTGAGAACATGATGGGAAACTAAATGACTCTTTTCTTCCCATATGAATGACAATATCAACTCGTTAACCTTCTTTTCTACATGTTTTGGTATGTGTACAACATATGCTGTATGCCATAGCCCAGATAATACCAAGTTGTCAACAACAAACACTCCACCAAAAATTGAAATACGACGACCCTTCCAATTCGCTAATATTCCCTTAAGCTTAGATAATCGTTCATCCCAATTTTGTGTTGTATTCGGTTACTTGCTCAAATAGATGCCTAAAATCGTAATGGTATCATTAGACCAATTGATTTCAAGTGGCTGGTCATTCCGTTCTTTCCATGGCCCCAAAAATAATCCTTTGGATTTTCCTTTATTGATTTTCAAACCAGACGCATTTTGGAACTTTTATAGTACTTGGTTTAAAATTGTAAAATCATTGTTTGAGCTAGCAAACACAGTTGTGTCATCAGCATATTGTGACAGCTTAAGTGGTCTTTCTATGCCACGAATACATATGCCTGGAAAGTTATTATTTTGCCTCGATGCTATGCCAAGGGATTCCATCACAATAACAAATAACAATGGCGATAGGGAACACCCCTGCCTAACACCATGTTCAAAGACAATTTCTCTGGATAATTGATTGTTCACTAATTAGATACTCCTGACATCCATATATAAAATCTTAACCCATTTAATAAAGTTTGTACTTAACGCAAAAGATTGCAATGAATTAAAAAGAAAATCCCATTCCACACGGTCAAATGCATTTTGTTGTCCAAGGCAATCACAGCTGAAGGGATGCTATCCTTCTCAACCAATTGTATAAAGTCTCTTATTAACATGGTATTGGTTAAAATTGTCCTCCTAGGTACAGCACATGTCTGCTCTGTTCCAATAATTTCTCCTAAAACACTACCAAGTTTCAATGTTAGTGCTCTGAATATTATTTTGTAGTCTACACATAGTAGAGAAATTGGTCTGTAATTCCGAATTAGACATCTGTCATCTCGTTTATATAATATCCGTACGTATGCCCTATAGTTGGTAGTAAATGGCCTTTCGCAAAGATTTCAGTTGCTAACTCTTCCATTATTGGACCTACAAGGTGCCAAAGGGTTTGGTAAAATTCAACTGGAAGGCCATCACACCCAGATGATTTTTCTAGTTTCATACCTTTATGGGATTTAGTTAAATCTTCCAGTGTTAAGGGTTGATCACAGAATTCACTGCCTGTGTCTGACACATTTTTGTCTATATTTGCTAGCAAATCTAATTTTGCACCTTAATCAATTCCCTCTGACTTGTACAATGATGCATAGTAATTGCATACAATAGTACTCATTTCATTGTTGGTAAAGACGGTTGAACCATCCGGCATGTTTAATGAGCAGATCACCTTATCTAATGCCCGTGCTTTTTCTAATGTGCAAAAATATCGAGTTGGCTATTCCCCTTCTGCATGCACCTGGGCTCTTGCTCTAATTTTTGCACCCTCAAACTCATATTGTTCTATATCTCTTATTTTAATTTTTATTTTAATCAGTAATTCATAATAATTATCTTCACCATTATTTACTTTAGCATTAATTTTCATCAGTGATCGATGAAGTGTTTTCTTGCGTTTGCGTAATTCCCATGCTTTTCTAATAGCATACTGTCGGGAAACATACTTTAAATCCAGTTTTACATCCTCCAACCATTAAAATGTGCTCTTATATGATGCTTTCCTATTACTCCAATACCGCCAACAACTCTCTATATTATTCTTATAAAATTCTTCTCCCAACAGTGTTGTGTTTAATTTCCAAAACCCGACGACCCCTTTTGTTACCCAGTCAGCATTGACAAAGGTTACACAAACCATGTTGTGATCTGAGAATGCGACTGGCTTAATATTAACATCTCTCCAGTACCCTGTCAACAAATTATTCACATAAATTCTGTCGATCCTTGAACCAACTTTACCATCTGCCGAAAAACATGTAAGATCTTTACCGTGAGGTTTTGATATTCTATTTTTCATTATCACATATTTGTTTAAAGAGTCTATATGATGTATCAGTATAAGTTGAAGATGCATTCCTGTCATTTTCCTTATCTACGACACAATTAAAGTCACCACCCATTACTAAGTTCTCAGTAATGTTATCTAGTGCTGTTGTAGACATCTCATTAAGAAAATTACGACGTAGTTGATGCGATGTAGGTGCATGCATATACACAGCAACGTGAAACGTGTTTTTGTATATCTATTGCGACTCGCACCCAGCGACCGTTTGCATCTGATACTGAAGAGATTATATTTACATAGGCTGAACAACGAGGGAGTATAGGAATTGCTACGTCAGCACTATTATCTTGAGATAACGAATAGAGTATTCTGGATCCAGAAATCATTTCTAAATTATCGTATAATTCTGACTTCTGAATCTTTGTTTCCTGTATCAAAGCAATGTCAATCTGCGCATTTTTAAGAGTCTCTAGTAAGTGAAATTGCTTTATGTCACTACCTAAGCCTCTACAATTGAGTGTACAAATTATCATAAAAAGTAATAAAATGATGTGTACAACCGCCATTATTAAGCTAACTAGATTTTGGTTTTTTCGACCCTCTCTTAGACCATTTACCTATTTCACTCTCAAACTCTGTACTACTTAGTTCAATTTTTTCCAAATGCTTATATTTTAATTTATCCGAATCATGACGCAGATGCCTATATTTAACCCCCTTTGCCGTCACATATGGAACTAACACTTCTCCTGCCTCTGACCTGTACATGACCATTTCATCGGGGGATTTAGAACTCTGTGTTTGAATGGATATATCGGATTCAGCCACTGACATATTATCATCTTCTATACCATTTTCCTCTATTTCTGATTCAGAACTGTCTCCATCTTTCTGTCACTTTGTTCCACTCAATCGATCCGAGACACCAATTACTTTCTCCATATTATTTAAATCGTCTACATTGAGTGTACTCGGTGGAAAATCAGAGTTAGTTTCAGTATCTTGCGACCTGAATATAATTTTACTTGTCCTAAGTTAAAACTTTCTTCCAGAAGGTATTGATCATCATCTTCAACTTGTGTGGAATTAACCTCTCTGATATCAGACTTGGATTGACTTGTTACTAGAGTAAGACTTAGCCCCTCATCTAGAACCTCTATTTCATCGCCTACAACTACAGCGATTGGATTCTTAGTTTTTCATGTTTCTCATTAACATGGAATTCAGCTACGATCTCAGGAACTACCGGTTCTATGACATTTTCTTTAGAAACATGCTTCTCATTAACATGGACTTCAGCTACAATCTCAGCAACTACCGGTTCTATGACATTTTCTTTAGAAACAACTTGTTCTGCACTTTTATCAGCACCCTTTATGACAGATTTGTCCTGCGGACATCACCACTTAAAATGATCAGATGACCCACAAATTAGATATTTGTTTTTGTTAGGGCAATCTGTTGCAAGATGTTCTGTGCTTAAGCAGATTCTACACTCTTTGATTTGCCCCCTGTACCACAATGGCAAGATAAATCGACCATCTACCGTGACCATGCTTGGGAGAGGTTGTTCTACCTTTTCGAAACAAATTCTTCTGATGCCATTTTCTAAGGTTCGATCAAATGAATAGGCAGTGGCAGAGTAGTAGTTGTTGTAGTGGCAACAAATATATGTTGTTGTTGCTGCTGCTCGTGTTCTACTTTTTCCACTTTGCCATACTTGATCAATTTATTGATAACCCGTTCATCTTGGATCTCTAACGGACCCTTCATCCTAACTAATAGACGATCAGATTCTATTTCCTCCACATTACACACCACGCCCTTTACGACAAGGACATCGTCGAGCTACTTTTCCTTCACACATTCATTAACCACAGTGACATTCCATACAGATTTGGAAACGTTAATGAGACCTTGAAGGACCTGTGGGCCTGCCCCAACTACGTCCTTCAACCCATGATACACCTCAATTGCCGGAACACCCCAAGCCTTTTTCGTGATTTTAAGACTCAGGGTACACTTATAGGAGGTTGCCATGGTATTTTGTTTAAAAAAAGAGGAAAACCATACTACTAAAATATATAATGGGAATAATGCAAATATTTAATACCAAGACGTCCGGGAAAGAGCTAAACACTAAATAAATAGTGTCCCCTTTTGAAACCCTGACGCCTACCAACAAATAGACGAATAGATAGTACAGTCGTATATTTGTTAGTTTGAACCACTTATTAAGTGGTTCACTAACACCTAACCGATTAAAGTATACTAACAAGTATATGAATAGATAGTACAGTCATATATTTGTTCAAATATAATGAGCTAGCCAACGAACTGTAGAAATCGCATACTGGCGCGGGGAGAAATGTATTGCATTGACCACAGTAAGAGGAGACTTATTAAATGGCGGAAACTGACATCTAAGAGGAGTGCCCTTAGAAAATGGAGACACAAAGTCCGCTCCAACCAAGACAAGAATTTAAAATTAAACATAAAGTTTGAAAGGAAATACTAATACGAAATATATGAATAAAATTTATCTACAAATTCGCGCTAGAAACTAGCAAATTCGGGCAGCAATTGTAGAGCTAAATAAACGCGTGCATTCACTACTACTACTACTACTACTACTACTACTACTACTACTACTACTACTACTACTACTACTACTACTACTACTACTACTACTATTACTATTACTACTACTACTACTACTACTACTACTACTACTACTACTACTACTACTACTACTACTACTACTATTACTACTACTACTACTACTACTACTACTACTACTACTACTACTTCTACTACTACTACTACTACTACTACTACTACTACTACTACTATTACTACTACTACTACTACTTCTATTAGTACCACCACCACAACCGCTGCCACCGCCGCCACCGACATTTGGGAGGGTGGTAGTGTTGCGTGTTTGGCACTACAAATTATGAAGATTTTTGTTGTCGGCTTAACACTGAATAATACGCCGCTGAAGATGGAAACTAAAAGTAAGTGATTTTTCTGAATGTACATTTCTATAAAATTTTTCTTATAGGCAGCTTGCTAACCGCTGCCATAAAATAATAGTGCCAGCCATATTTGAATTATTTATTGCTTTGACACAACTTAACTTGGCATGACATAATAACTTTAGGGGATCTGTGAACAATGCCTTGTAATGAGCTTCAATTTGATACAAGCATGCCATTGTGTGTGTGATGCTTACCGAGTCTACGGCAATAACCCCGATATTACCATCAGTTATGTGTGAAATGCCATGATGGACATTCCACAAACTTTTGAGAGGGATATCCCTACTTAGAGCTGCGGGATATACCGATCTCACATCGTAAACCGGTTCAATATGGTGAGGGGTGATTAATCCTCTTTTTACTTACACATATTGTTGCAAAGTCAGTCTCTGTGGTGCTCTTGAGAACTGTCAATTTGCCGACGGAAAGAAGTCTATTTTGGAAAATCTACCGCTGCAATGACAGGCTTGATAACGAAATCAGAGACTCTAGGTAGATTAAAAAAATAACCTTCCTTTGCCAGCAAATTCCATGAGAAAATTATAAATATTTTGATCAAATTTGTGGAATAAAGGGTTAAAACGCAGACATAGTTGAACATACAAAAGTCTACATTTCTGTCAATTTATATTCCCACTAAACTGCTTATGATGAATTTCGCTGTAAACCTTACAATATGTTGAAACTAATGTGACTGCAAGATGCTGCTGTTGTTTGTAGCACCAAATCTCAGTCAAATTAGTTTCGAAATATTTGACATACATCGATAACATTTTAAAAATTGTAAATCATTGACTTTCTATTGGTCTTTCGTATTCAGCGTTAACATAATCTAATTGGGTATAAAACGAATTCTCTCCTTAATTCTTGTGCGCATGATTGACGTGTGTTCAGTGTGTAATGGAGGAGTCTCGTGCTGTGGGAATAATTCATTATCAAAATTCCATTAAAATCACATGATTACGTATATCTAACACTAATTGTTCAAACAAGCTAATCTAAACAGATAGTCCACATCACGAGATCCTGTAGTTCGGATCAACCGGGCGGGTACGCGCCGTCCGTCCTGGATTCGTTCCCTGAACACGCCCCCACCCCCCCCCCCCCCGGGTAGAGCCATAAGCGTATATGAGCCTATGAGAGAGAAAGCGCGTTGTAAAAAAGTTCGTTAAAGCGCATAGTGCGCATGCGCACGCTTAGATGATATTTTTGATGGGGCATGTAGTTTACGACCAAGTTGGGATGACGCTTTTAGTGTACCGAGATGGTACCATGTAATCTTTCTTAATTACTTGTTCCCGCCGAATCTGGCATTAATCACGACCAGAATTCGATGGGCTTTCTAAATCTGTAAACCATTTCAAAGTCGGTTAAGAAATGGCTGAGTTATCCACGGAAAACCCTTCTTGATAACTTCAAAATATTGCCGTGACGTCATAACCACGTTGACGCAGAACTTCGAGAATGTTCTAGAACATTCGACAGCGTTATTATCAGCTACGCGCTGATTGGCTGTGGCTCAAACAATGAATGGTTGGAGCCTGCACCTGTGACGTCATGGGGAGTATAAAAGGAGACGCGATCCAGAGATCGAGAGCATCCTCGGCCAGGGGCCGAACAGGTTTAATCTGTACTAGCTACGATTGTCAGATATTACGCATATAACTTCACTTTCTGTCGGTTTCTCTCCCGTAGCTAGCAGTAGCCAATCCTCCGCACTAAAACAATTTTGTAACTCCCTACTTGCGGGAGCAATTTGGAACTTTCTAATTATCGTTCACAAGTATCAATATCTAATTCGGAACACGAACTTGGGGTGAGGCCTTTACGGCCTGAATATGTGATTCTACAGATGTAGAGGCAGTAATGTTCTTTGGTGGATGACTCGCCGGATCTGCCGGCCACGCCTAAAAGTGGTATTTCAACCGTCCCGCACTAAAATCGTGCAGGTTCTTTTAACTTTCGAACGCAGCAAATAAACTTTGCCCAGTGCGTCTTCAGAGCTGGCTGACGTACCCAGCACCGTTAAGCTTTGTTTTGTATCTTCATTTGCATTTGACAACCCCCGCTTGTGATCGGGTTGTTGACATCTTCGATCCGTGCCATCGGTGTAAGGGAACTTTCTTCACAGCAGTAATGCTATTGTATCTCTTGCTGACTACTCGTTAGACATTCCATTGTGCTTACAGGCCTGAGCGAAGTACTCCCGCCATGAGCTTCTTGCGGGAATCCTGTTTGCGGAAACCAACTTGCGGGAACCAACCTTTCCAGCTTCCAGAGAATGCATCAACTCGCGTCAACTAAAGGATGATGTATCAATTTCAGTAACACGATAGCCTAACTTAACAATGGCTTCCGAGTATTCAAGTAACTATACTTAACATTTTAATTATTCCGTTAAATGTACTTTTCTAATTATATTACATCTGTAAGAATGGTCCCGATGACTAAAAGGTACCGTACCGGTCTTAGGACCGCTAGTTATAATTTCTGTATATGTTTATAGTTATTCTTATTTTCTGTAAGGTGTTTTCACTAACTGCACCGTAGTAGGTTCGTTAAACCTGTACTAAGATATATAATTCTGATCACTTAATACCGTATTAATTATTCTGGTTAGTTTATATATGTATATGACCAGTGGCCATCAGTTCATATGTTTTGTTTATTTATAGAAAATATAGGACTGCAGTGCACGTAGGAAACACTATACAGCAACATTTGTATATGCCGCACATTCTCCCGCCACCAACAACTTTTCACCGAGGGCGCTGTACGTGCTATAACTATGTTTAGCCCGGCATGCTACCGACTAAACCGTTTCTATTCAGCTTGATAGGATAGGTTTAATATGATTAGAGACACTTTCTTCGTTAAGAAACCTGTAGTATACTCTTCTCTTCCGGCAGTGCGATAATCTATCCCCGCACTCCGGTAAGACTCATAACTCTAAGATTGTGTCTCTCTTCATGCTCCACTCAGCCTTGTGGCTTCTTAATTGTTTGGATGTCCCTATCCACACCATGGGCTGATCCGACTTCGGGAAACTATTGGGGTTTCAGAGCGGTGATGGCCAGGGTGTGGTATCACATACATTCTGTCCATATCTTCGGATACTTAGTAGTTAGCACTTTTGCCAGTGTAGGAAAGCACTGCGAAAACACATCTTACTTATTATTTTATTTGCTGAACAATCCTCCCGCACCGCAGTGCTGGGCAACTTGTATATAAATCTAATGAGAGGTTAAACGGTTAGTTCCATAGGACCCGGTGACGGGCGAGATGCGTATCCCCACCGAATTCCATAAGAATGTCTGGGCATGATATTTAGATCTGCCACGCCCTCACGGGAAGTACATTTGCGGTGGGTATTCGTCTCTCTTACCCCCACCATAACGATAGATCAGTTGTCTATAATGCTTTTGTGAAACGTAACCTGTGTCCTGTAACGTTTTATGTGGTTACGGAGCGAGATGTTCGGATTCTTATCAAGTTCGGAGATCTTACTAAGTAACATGTATGAGCGCTGTCTTCAGTATTGATGTCTTGGGGCATCGGTTCTCAATAACAGCCGTGTCTAATACCTAGGTAAATACCGGCCATGGCCTAAAATAGTTCTTGTCTCCAAAAATTAAAGGATAGATAAGCAAAGCAGAAGGCCCAGATAAATAAAACGGCGACTACTAACTCAGCATAATCAGCATCACATAAGACGGTGACGTGGGAATCCTTCGGGAATCGTTCGTCCCATCTTCACGTAAAACCGCACGCAACCCTATAGTCATAATCTCACTAGGTATGGTCTTTTCCTTTTCAAGCATTTTTGGTTGAAATATTAGAGTGGGCCCATTTTTGCCTACTACTCGTCTCCCGCATTAAGCAGTGGCGAAACCTTCCCGAGACTATCGCAAGGATTCAGCGACGACGGTCCACGCAACGATAATACTCCTCACCCAAACTAGCACTAGGAGTAGTGCCTACATGAGGCACATGACTTTTCGTCCGAGATAATCTTCTTCCTTTCAGCTTAGAGGTATAATAACTTACATTAAGTTAATTAGTTAAGTCTCGTGTATGGGAGCCTCCCTTGCGGGGATACCTCTGCGGACCTACGAGTCTGTGTGGTACCTCCGGGGGCCCCATGTTTAAAAGTTCATCTGGCTGTCTCTATGTCTTGTATTTTCGTATGCTCCTCATTTTTATCTAGCATACTCGATAGTTTGTTTAGGTAAAATCATTGTATAGACTTATATTTTTAGGTCACCAACTCAAATCTTGTAAGTCCATAGATCACGAAATTACTATAGATAGGCATACTGGTGACACAAATTCTTGGGATGAGACCGTTGTATTTAATGTTCACGACTGGACCCACGATTGAGTTCCATCGGCCTTAGGAGCCGGTTTTATGTTACCCATAGGGCAGTCTCGTACAGGATCGATCACCCCAAGACCGGATGCTAACCAGCGTCATCGTTCGTCGTGCACTTGCGGCATGGCGAGTCGACATGATACACCGGAACAACCTGACACTGCTCCGCAAGCTACAAGTGGCGCCTGATGTGGGGCTCGAAGAACATCATTAACAACGTGCAGCAAAATCACGCCCACACCATATAGTGAGCTCAGCTCAATACCTCCTCCACTTACCGATGCCTTCCTCGATCAAGTGGTAGCGTCATACGATGTATTTTCAGCTCACATGCTCACCTATGCTCACGACTATGCCAGAAATTCAGCAGAATCAACAACACCGCAATATAACCTGTTTTCGCCTGTCAGTGACGGCACCTTTCGGGATGCCTCACAGGCGGGAACAGAGTTCAGAACTATGTCAGATGTCCGCGACAGGCCACCACCATCAGGGCCGAATCGTCGACGACCCCGACAAAGACGCGATTACGAGCATCTCAATAATCCTTCAGACTGCTATCATTCACCTGTGTCATCTACGGAGACTATATGGCCGTGTGACCATCCATATTACAGACAACATCCTAGCACCGCCCCCTTCTAGCACAATGCTATACTCAAGGGGAACACTGTGGCATTATTGGGAGGAATGGGCACCACCGTTTCGCTGGTACATCAGTCACGCTACACATCACGACCATCAGCCGACTGCACCACCACCATACGAGGAATATCAGTCCTCACCTCAGAGAGAACGTCCGCATAATCTTCACGACATTTCGCCTCCCGTCCATAGACCCATGCCAGTCTATAGCTCTACAACCGGGCCAGACTCATTAAATTGGAGTATGCGTGTTCTCGCTCCTCGGCATTGGCATCGACGGGAAACACCAACACCACCACCACTACCACCTGCACAACGACCAGCTTCACAATACTCGTCAGACTCTCAGATACCTACACGACCCGGATTTCAGCGACTTCATTCTTCCCACGGTCTTGGCCAAGTCATTCTCCCTCCCGAATTTAGTGGGGAGAATGACTCGACCAATTACAAAATCCAGTGCGAGATAATAAGTCGGTCTAACTGCTGGAACGATCAGCAAATGGGTGAATATCTCGCCGCCAAGCTTCCCGGAAAAGCCCTTAAAGTTCTTGCGGATCTTGGGACTGACTACACGCCCACTTACACTCAATTAGAACGAGAATTGACGGAGCGATTTGGCAACACAGCTCTCAGAAAAACTAGTCGTCTTCAACTCAAGAATCTCCAACGATGCATGGGAGAAACTCTTCCCGAGTTAGCTAGCCGAATCAGAAGGCTAGTCACCCACGCATATCCGAGCACCAACACGGAAGGCGTAATCCATCTGCATCTCGACACCTTCATCGATGCATTGAGCGGTGAACCCGCCCTGAAAGAAAAATTATTTCCAGGTGACCACGGTAGTTTGACCCAATTAACGGCAACCGCGGTCCATATAGAAAACTTTCTGGAGTGCGAGAAGTATAGCCGACGCCAACTCCATCATATCAACGAGATAGAGGGTGCAGCTATCGCCACGCCCACCCATGCTCCCCCCAGTTTATCGACACCAACCACACAGACATCACCATCACCAGCTATACAGAATTCCAATCAGAATCAAGAACCTGGAGGAAGGCGTGCCCTTAGAGGAAGCTATAACGGGGCCCCCAGCACAGAACCAGCACAACAATATCAACGGCAACATGAAAGAATGGATAGATGAGATCAATAAGCAGATCTCCGCACTAACAAATTCAGTTACGACACTAGTCACAAATCTCGCCACCACATAGTTTAGGACAACAAACACCACTGGCACCGCACCACCACCAAACATTTGTTTCGAATGCGGTCAGCCAGGCCATTGGAGGGAGCGGTGTCCTAACCGACCTCCTTCCACCACGCCTGCTCCTGACCGCAGCACATCACAACCAGAGAAGCAGTCAAACTTCTAAGGGCATCAAATCAAAGAGAGCCACCTCGGTGCCTGTATCCGCTTCCCGGCTCAACTGCGGCCTTCGCACAACAACGTTCAGTGGCCAACAATCACCCACCGAAATCAGCTTTTACACCTACACCCAAATGCACGGCTTCACGTTTGTCAATGCCTACGTTGCCTCCACCATCCACAGCATTGCCATCCCCCTCTTTCTCCGCACATAACAAACCTTCTTTCCTATGTAAAACGGCAGTGGTAGGTTGTAGCACCTCCGCTGAAACAACGTTTCCGCAAGCACCACGTCCCGCCACCAAGACACTGAATTCTCGATGTCCTTTGGTGGTATGCAAAACACACCCCCCCCCACCCCCCATCCAGCATCATCTCCCGCATCCACAGACAGCAGCGACTCGGGAGAAACGGTTAACTCTGCCCCATGGATTCGCAAGCGCCGACGTAAATAGGGAAAAACGCGTCCCTGGTGGCAGCACTGTTTCTTCTGTGCTTCACCAAAACATCCGATGAATATTGTAGGAAATCGCTTGTGCAGGTGGAGCTTATCCATCATCCCATGCACACCGCTGTCTACACCAATGCAGAATGCCCTGAAACAGCAATCACTCCATCACCATTGCTAACCCCAGCTCCGCCTTCACCGCAGCCTTCACGGCATGGGCGACGACGAACTGGCCCTTTCCTCACTCATCCATCCACCACATTAAGAGAAACAATTAGGAAACAGTCAGAGTACATACAGAGTGATTCCGCTCTGACACCATTGTCGCAGACGGCGTCATTGAAAACTCTTCCACAGGTACATCGCAAAGTAATATATAAATGTCCCTGTCTGTTTAGTGGCGTTTCCACCAGTGCCACCGTCGACACTGGTGCTTCAATCACTGTATTTAACAAGCACTTATATGAGAGCATCCCACCTCATAAGAAGCCTCCCCTTAAGCCTACAAACATTTACCTACAGACGGCTACGGGAGCTGATGTGCCTGTAGCCGGTGTAGTCAATTTAGTCATCCAAATAGAGGAGATGCAATTCATACAGTGAGGTGTCATCGCCTCTATTCATAACGATGCCCTACTTGGCTCTGATTTCCTCAGTGCCTGCGAAGCCATCATACATTGCAGACAACAGAAACTCGACATACACGGCCATCGAATACCTCTTGGACTGGCATTGTCATTATACGATACGTGCGCTGTAATATTATCCTGTACAGCCACAGTTGAGCCAGGACAGGAACAAATCTTATGGGCCACCGCACCACAGTTAGGAAGCAACACACACATCACCATGCTGAAACCGATCCTGATTATATGATCGCCTCTCAATGCACAAGTCCCCGCATAACAGTAGACACTACTAATAAGGAAAATATACCGTTTAGAGTGTTCAATGGTACCGCAGATCCCATCACTCTGGAACCAGGAATACGCTGCGGCCATTTAGTGGACATAATCTCATTGGAATCACCTACACCCGCTGATACACCACCGCATGTGACTGATGATTTACCCGAACATTTACATGATTTGTATCTATGTGCCACAGTTGGATTAAAGCAATCACAGAAACGTGAACTTCGGAAATTACTGCATAAATATCGCAATAGTTTTTCCTCCGGAGACATGGATCTCAGAGAGACTCATCTCATATGACACTCCATCAACATAGGCAATAATCGCCCCGTACGTCAACTGGTACGACGTCTTCCCATTCATAAGGGAGCGGAAGCACACCAACAAGTGAATGACATGTTGCGGACTGGTATTATTGAACCCTCAGCATCTCCTTGGGCTAGACCAATAGTACTAGCAGGCAAAAAGGACAGAACCTTGCGGTTTTGTATAGACTACCGCCGCCTTAATAGCGTTAAGGACGCTTATCCGTTACCTCGGATAGATCAGGTGGTTTTGTACCCTTGACTTGGCTAGCGGTTACTGGCAAGTAGCCATGGATGGAGCTGACATGGAAAAGACTGCATTCGTGTGTAGGGATTGCCTTTTCCAATTCCGCAAGATGCCCTATGGGTTGTGCAACTCTCCTGGAACTTTTGAACGACTCATTGAGCAGGTATTAACCACCCTGCAATGGGAAATCTGTCTTTGTTACATCGATGACGTAATAGTCTTCGGACCCACGTTTGAGGAATCCTTAATAAACTTGGACACCATGATTTCCCGATTCTGCATGGACAATTTAAAACTCAAACCTAAGAAATGTCATCTCAGAGTGTTGAGAGTTCCTGGGACACGTCATATCCGCTGATGGAGTAGCTACTCAGCCGTCAAAAACAACGGCAGTAGTAGAGTGGCTACGGCCCTCTTCAGTTACGGAGACACGGAGTTTTCTTGGCCTATGCCAGTATTATCACCGTTACATCCGACATCTCAGCGAGATTGCTTCACCCCTCTACAAGATCACCGAGAAAGATCGACCATTTGAGTGGACGAGTGAGTGTGAAGGCGCCTTCAGGGCACTGAAGGAACTCTTGACGACCACCCCGATTCTTGCTCACCCTAATCCAAACCTCGATTTCATCTTAGATACTGATGCATCAGCTTACACTATCTGCACGGTTCTATCTCAGGTCACGGAAGATAGAACGGAGCAGGTATTGGGTTATGGTTCGCGTACTCTAAATAAAATGGAGAGAAGACACACAACCACCAAGCGAGAACTATTAGTGGCGGTACATTTCGTCAAGTATTATAAACACTTTCTGTATGGGTGCCCTTTCACACTCCGTACAGACCATGCCTCACTACGGTGGCTCGGGAACTTGAAAAATCCGGAGGGCCAGGTAGCGAGATGGCAGGAATCCCTGCAGGCCTATAACTTCAACGTTGTTCACAGTCCCGGCAAATTGCATGGGAATGCCGACGCCCTCAGTAGAATTGGCGCGGAAGCTGAACACGAAGAGGGCGCCACCGTGACACAGTCAACACAGGCATCTCCGGAGTTCCCCGAATAGAGGTGCGCAGAGTGGAATCCGGAGAGAATCGCACACCACCAAACAGCAGATGTGCAGACACGAAATATATATGCGTGGATCCAGGAGGGGGTACATACTCCAAAGGAATCGGTAGCACCACTTTCCACCATGGCAAAATATTATTACCCACGGTTCGAAGAATGTCAATTAATAAATAACATTCTATATATTAATGAGCGTCTGGTAGTCCCGGAAAGTTGTTGTGAACTTATATTAAAACAACTGTATGATAATGCCAGGCATCTGGCCGTGGAAAGGACTGTTGGCTGTATCAAATTGAGATTCTACTGGATCGGGATTCGCGATAGTGTCAAGGCATGGGTTGTCAAATTTATCCCATTCCAAAGACGCGCTGTGGGCCAACACCATATCACACCATCCCAAATTAAGATTGTTGGTGCACCGTGGGAGCGAGTGGCTATCGACGTGCCAAGACTCTTGAATACGATGGATGATGGAAATAAATACATCCTCGTATTACAAGATTACTTTACGAAGTGGGTAGAAGCATTTGCTTTGCCGGACCAAGAGGCATCCACCGTAGCGGCGGTCTTGGCCAGCAATGTGTTCTGCCACTTTGGTATGCTTTATGAGTTGCACTCCGATCAAGGAAGTAATTTTGAGAGGCGGCTCATATCAGAGCTCTGCAAATTGTTCCATATCATCAAGACAAGGACGACTCCATACCACCCCCGGAGTGATGGGATGGTAGAGAGATTCAACTGACCTCTCATGGAGATGCTTACTAAAGACACACGCCTTGATTGTAGAGATTGGGACCTATGGCTCCCGTATGTACTCATGGCTTACCGCACTTCAGTACATTCCAGCACGGGTTACACCCCTGCTCGGTTAATGTTAGGCCATGAATTAGCCTTACCCCTAGATCTGGCCATGCCTCTGACACCAGGAGAGAAAAATTCACCATCTCTATATGTTGAACTCTTGCGGCAGAGGATGGAACAAGCCCACGAGTTAGTGAGAGAAACACTATCTACTGCACACCGGCGGTAAAAGACATGGCATGACTGGAGGGTGCATGGAGATCCGTATGAAGCAGGAAGGATGGTTTGGGTACACGATTCACGACAGACTGCAAACGTGCTAAGTAAACTGAGTTACCAGTGGAAAGGTTCCTATGTGGTAGTAGGTAAGACGTCGGACGTGACCTACCATATCCGTGCTTCGGATGGCCTGACCTCAGTCATCCACTTCGATCAACTTAAACCTTGTGTCAGCGACGACCCAGCACCAGAGCTCGGACTGGGCATTTCTCGTGACACCGGTACCCAGACAGATATTTCTACAGAAACTAGTATTCCCACGGTTAGCGCAGAGCACCACGGTGCCAGTTCATCCCCACTTCTACCAAGCCAGAACATGGGTGAACAAGCAGCTAACGACGATGACAAGATACGTACTCGCTTTCTCCCTCCTCAGCACGGGTCTACTCGACCTGGGAAGTCGTATCTGACGAATTTTGCGTTTGTTTTTTCCAAGGGACTGGATGGAAAGGTTGTTCCTCCGATCTCTTCCCATTCCCACTCACTTCATGCTATACCCCCCCCCCCATCATAGAGTTACCACAAGCGGAAGCTGAGGCTGACCCAAACCATGCTTCCTGTGGTGTGAAGAGGCTGGATGAAGCCTTAGCGTGTCGAGAACCGCAGAACCGTACAATAATGTGTGCCCGACCACCTCCCGAAAATACCAGCCCAATTCCCATCCAAGGGGGACCCATATCCATCACCGCACCCCCACCCCAAATCCAACTGGCGTCCCTGATCTATACACCAAGTTCGGACATCACCGGCCCAGTCCATTTCACACTCCACTCGTCGTCTGTTGACCGTCAATCTTCAGATATGAGAGACTGCTGCAACAGAGGAGGTGGCATCCTGCACCGCACCAACCAACAATAACAGTCAATATTATTAAGAGAGCAAGATCCCGTATTGTCGTCAGTCACGAGTAGGATTTTGCCACCGAAAGGTTGAATTCGATAATGAATTGATCAAAGTTACGACAGCATCCGACAGGTCATCTGCGCTCTAAATTAACTCTGTCCCGCCCACTGGCTCGGCCATTACAGAGTGAAATACCCTCAAGGTTCGATAAAGTTGACATCCACGCCGCCTCTCCCTCCCCACTCCCGCACCTGGTGGCCATAAACACGTCACCTTCACCACAGCGCAAGTATCGTCCACAGATAACCAGCCACGCATATCAGATTCAAATCACCAACATGTCAGAAATACAGACACTCAGGTTGACTGTATTCACAATCTCCAAACGACGGCATTGTAAATTGTAATAACTGTGGCACCCACTTTCGAGTTGTACTGTAATTTAACCATTATTGAACGGTATTAATGTGTCTGGTCTAGGCCGGGACGGAGCTGGTCCTACCCATTGAGGAGAATGCTTGGCAAGCCCTCCTGCTCGCAAAACACGGCTATCTTGTCAGGATCAGTAACGTTGATCTACCGCCTGAGTAGATCTGTTGAAACCACACATCAAATTACTTACAACTTTACTGTTAAATTTTTGATTCAGAACACAACTGCTCTACCGTGCTACAAATCATTACCGCATGGGCCGGTAAAGCGGCATCAAATATCTGGCAGTATAAATAGGGGACATTATATTATACCGATTCCTGATGTAATATATATATTTCTATCTCTCGCATCTACAGCAGACTACACCTCAGCAAAAGTATTTTTGGCCGTAACCATAAACAGCATATATGTTTCCGATCAACCATGTGCTTTTTAGAGCCACGTGATATTTACTGCTATTTCTAGTAAATTGGATCAAACGCTTTAAAACACAAGAGCCGCCGAAAGCACGCTGACTACCACAGCGTGATGGAGGAGTGGCAAGGGTGAGTTGGGGTTATTTGCCGCTGACGTCACCAGTCTCCCACACACCCCATCGGGCGCTCCAGCCTAAAATTAAAACAGGCAAGTTTATAAGCATCCAATCTGAAAAACCGCCTCACGCTACCGAGAGGGATAGGCTCCTCGAAGGGTGGTGTGAACAGGCGGAAGTGGGCTAGCGAGTGTCCGGGTGCACGTAAAATCTAGCTATAGGGCTGAGGAGATACTGAAGGCCTCCGTGTCCAATGAAGGGTGAATTAACATCCTACTGTGGTACCGTCTAGTCGGCGTATTATCCGGGCTGCTGAGATTTTTTGTTCATCCTGTCTCAGTAAGTGGACATGCGTGGTACGTGGATGACAGTCCACACCCACGGCACTACAAGTCTCTGCAAATTATGCGAGGCCGTTTGTCAGAGATGCCCTGCAGGCAAAGCCGGGGAAAACGGTCAAAGTTCGTATTCTGTTGGCGGATAGATGCAGATCAGTCCGTCGGTTGCCCCTGAGCGTGATTGCTATCGACTGGGTCGCCAGCTGGTTGTTTGATCATGTCAGTTCATCTGTGTGATCAAGATTGCTCAATGTACAGTCAGGCCATGGTAAGCATTCGTATTGCGAGCCATGCCTCCAGTGATCAGAGGTCATGAAAAGTGATTCTTTGAGAAGCGGGAGGGTATATGTGTGAGAGGGGCATCACATGAACTAGTTAGGGACTATGTTTCTCAATCATGTTTTATGGGCATGGTTATCGATCTCATGTTCGACTAGTGTCCCATGGGCCATGTCCTCAATCATGTTTCTTATGGGCATGGTCCTTAATCCCATATGCATATACGGGAAAGGCACCTAGCCTAGGCTGTTTCATGGTAGACTACTAGGTGGTTGTGCTAAATTAAACTAGCGACCGCAACTGGAAATACCAGGAAAGCCAAAGGGTGTATAGTATTAGGTTTGCACTTTTACTAATACTATTTAGCGAATTAAAAGGTGAGGCTCCGCAAAGAAAAAGTAGTACCACGTTTCCATGTTGATCGAAGGCTGTTAAATGCGCGAAATTAGGACAAAGTTAATGAGCCATTCTTCCTATAATTAAAATTACTCCCTTTATACTGGAAGAATTAATCCCTAGACGTCTAGAGCGGAAAAAGATAAAACTTTCCATATAGGGCTGACCGAATCACCTGTTAAAACTTTTGGGTGTGGTCATCCGCCGCCTATGACATCACCAAATAGTATAAAAGGAGGAAGCGCGCTCTGAAACTTTGTCTTCCTGTCAAAACTCGACACCAGGGATGAACAAATAGCATTAGGCTTCTTTCGTGTCGAAAACCAAATTCTGCTGTTTTATTATTTCATTATTATACTTGGCCTGGAAAGTTAAATACGATGAAGAGTTAGGGCATTATGTTTTGAATAAGGTTCCCGCAGCCAACTACCATGTGGGAACGAGATGTCACTCCTTGAAGATTTAGCGTTATCGGATTCGTCTGAAAAGAATTGGTACCAGTTCCAAAACGGTTCCCGTGCAGCTCGTTATTAGCTAGAGGAGAGCCCTGTACCAGAACTTTTACGAGAAAATCCGACCGCACCCTTCATGTTAATAAGGATCATCCCTTCCAGTCAGCCTTCTGTGTGACGTGCCAGTATCTCTACACCGCTACTCGCTACGGGGTGACCCACATGCTCCGTTATCATCACTGTGTGTTAGAAGTAACATTTGTTCCTGGAGGATCGTGCCATTTTAGCCACACGTTTCGAATCTCGGTTTCTGGCCAAAGTTCTCCCGACCGAGAAAATGGCCCGCACAAAGAATACTACTCATAGATATCCCATTAGTCATCGTCTTCCCGCAGCTACCGTAGGCAACGTACCGACAGCCAGACGTGAAATCCTGCCCACAGACACGTCGGGAAGTGTTACACCGCTACCAGTCACTTCATCTACACCGGTCCTGAAGTGGAGTATGAAGCGAGTCTCCCGCAAAATCCAGTCTGGCAGCACCCGCATCAGTAATTTGCCATCCAACTACAGTCACTACGCCCGCACCCATAGTGTCTAAGACAGTTTTAGCCAGTCATCCAATTTCGGTAGTGATCACGACACCTGCGGGAATAGACATTCCAAGTTACCCGCAGTCACCATCTCCGCCAGACCTGACCATAGACGAGTGACCAGGACCATCGCAGCCTGCGGCGATTAGTATAACTCTGACCCGTGTTATCCAGCATCCGTCTCCTAGCCTTTCTGACCCAGCCATCAGAAAGGGAACTACGCCGGTACGACCATGCGTGGGAAAGAGACGTATTGCCCACACACAGGAAATTCAGCCAGTGCCTGACGTCACCGCAAATTGTCTGTTAAAATATGCTAAGTATCAGAAGATGTCATCTCCTGCCGTATCCACTACCGCATCCTTGCCTCAGCCTACGATACAGCTCACTGCCATCACCACGACAGCTACAGCAGCCACCATGACGACTACCACCACTACATCATCAACGACATTAGCAACCACTAGTACCGTCGCTGCCTTACAGATAGATATTTTAGAACCGGCAGTAACTGTGAGAGACATTATGGACGCTCATGTTTCCGCCACCATCACTTCAAACATTTCCGCCAGTGCCAGTAATAGTGAACGCATCTCAGAAATGATAGTGCATCCACCGCAACCAACCACCATCAGTTGCGGGACCCAGACTCAATGGGGAAATTTCGCAGCAGAGATTCATGGAAGTGTATTAATTATTACTTTATTTTTTTAATACTTTTCTTCTTATTATATACGTTAGATCAATTGAATCCTATCCCTAATATGACTACGGTTATCCGACACAGCCACGCACCTCAGTGCCCGGTTGCATCCCACACGAAATGAATCGCACCAAAATATTAAAATAAAACAAAACAAAGAAAGAAAAGGCCTGGAAAAATAATTCCAGGTCAAAAATTGAAAACTAAAAGTATGCCTCCCCCTCCTCTTTGGCACCTCTATGTGCTCTGTCTCTTGAATACACGTCTTTTGCGTCACTACTCCTCTCCGGCCCCATGCCTACCCGGGAAGTCTATAATTCCCTCTAAGCGTATGTCAGTGCGTCGATCCGCCATGCTCAATTGTTTGCCACGGATGTCAAACAAGGAGGGGTTGATGTAGTTCGGATCGACCAGGCGGGTACCGGCCGTAGCAGCTAAGCTGGGTACATGCCGCCCATCCTGGATTCATTCCTTGAACACGGCCCCCTGGGTAGAGCCATAAGCGTATATGAGCCTATGAGAGAGATCGCGTTGCAAAAATGACTAAGTTCGTTAAACGGCTTGTGCACATGCGCACGCTTAGAAGATATTTTTGATGGAGCATGTAGTTTACGACCAAGATGGGATGACGCTTTTAGTGTGCCGAGATGGTACCATGTAATCTTTCTTAATTACTTGTTCCCGCGAATCTGGCATTAATCATGACCAGAATTCGAAGGCCTTTCTAAATCTGTAAACTATTTCAAAATTGATTAAGAAATGGCTGAGTTATCCACGGCAAACGCTTCTTGATTATCTTCAAAATATTGCCGTGACGTCATAACCACGTGGACGCAGAACTTCTAGAATGTTCTAAAACTACGCTACGCACTGATTGGCTGTTGCTCAAACAATTTTTGGTTGGAGCCTGCGCCTGTGACGTCATGGGGAGTATAAAAGGAGACGCGATCCAGAGATCGAGAACATCCTTGCCCAGGGGCCGAACAGGTTGGAACAAGAACTTGCGGTGAGGCCTTTACGGCCTGAATATGTGATTCTACAGATGTAGAGGCAGTGATGTTCTTTGGTGGATGACTCGCCGGATCTGCTGGCCACGCCTAAAAGTGGTATTTCAATTGTCCCCGCACTAAAATCGTGCAGGTTCTTTTAACTTTCGACCGCAGCAAGTAAACTTTGCCCAGTGCGTCTTCAGAGCTGGCTGACTTACCCAGCACCGTTACGCTTTGTTTTGAATCTTCATTTGCATCTGACAACCCCCGCATGTGCCGGGTTGTTGACAACTTCCATCCATGCCATCGGTGTACGGGAACTTTCTTCACAGCAGTAATGCTATTGTATCTCTTGCTGACTACTCGTTAGACATTCCATTGTGCTTACAGTCCTGAGCGATGTACTCCCGCCATGAGCTTCTTGTGGGAATCCTGTTTGCGGAAACATGTAGTATACTCTTCTCTTCCAGCAGTGCGATAATCTATCCCCGCACTCCGGTAAGACTCATAACTCTAAGATTTTGTCTCTCTTCATGCTCCACTCAGCCTTGTGGCTTCTTAATTGTTTGGATGTCCCTATCCGCACCATGGGCTGATCTGACTCTGGGAAACTCTTGGGGTTTCCGAGTGGTGATGTCCAGGGTGTGGTATCACATACATTTCCTCCATATCTTCGGATACTTAGTAGTTAGCTCTTTTGCCAATGTAGGAAAGCACTGCGAAAACACATCTTAATTATTATTTTATTTACTGAACAATCCTCTCGCACCGCAGTGAAAAACTGGGCAACTTGTATATAAACCTAGCAACAGGTTAAACGGTTAGTTCCATATGACCCGGTCCCGGCCGAGATGCGTATTCCCACTGAATTCCATAAGAATGTCGGGCCATGATATTTAGATCTGCCACGCCCTCACGGGAAGGATTTTTATGGTGAGTATGCGTCTCTCTTACCCCCACCATAACGATAGATCAGTTGTCTATAATGCTTTTGTGAAACGTAACCTGTGTCCTGTAACGTTTTATGTGGTTACGGAGCGAGATGTTCGGATTCTTATCAAGTTCGGAGATCTTACTAAGTAACATGTATGAGCGCTGTCTTCAGTATTGATGTCTTGGGGCATCGGTTCTCAATAACAGCCGTGTCTAATACCTAGGTAAATACCGGCCATGGCCTAAAATAGTTCTTGTTTCCAAAAATTAAAGGATAGATAAGCAAAGCAGAAGGCCCACATAAATAAAACGGCGACTACTAACTCAGCATACTCAGCATCACATAAGACGGTGACGTGGGAATCCTTCGGGAATCGTTCGTCCAGTCTTCACGTAAAACCGCACGCAACCATATAGTCATAATCTCACTAGGTATGGTCTTTTCTCTTTCAAGGATTTTTGGTTGAAATATTAGAGTGGGCCCATTTTTGCCTACTACTCGTCTCCCGCTTTAAGCAGTGGCGACACCTTCCCGAGACGGAGGCCCACGCAAGGCACTTGCCTCTCGCAAGGATTTAGCGGCGACGGTCCACGCAAGGATAATACTCCTCACCCAAACTAGCACTAGGAGTAGTGCCTGCGTGAGGCACATGACTTTTCGTCCGATATAATCTTCTTCCTTTCAGCTTAGAGGTATAATAACTTATATTAAGTTAATTAGTTACGTCTCGTGTACGGAAGCCTCCCTTGCGGGGATACCTCTGCGGACCTACGAGTCTGTGTAGTACCTCCGGGGGTCCCATGTTTAAAAGTTCATCTGCCTGTCTCTATGTCTTGTATTTTCGTATGCTCCTCATTTTTATCTAGCATACTCGACAGTTTGTTTAGGTAAAATCATTGCAGAGACTTATATTTTTAGGTCACCAAATCAAATCTTGTAAGTCCATAGATCACGAAATTGCTATGGACAGGCATACTGGTGACACAAATTCTTGGGATGAGGCCATTGTATTTAATGTTCGCGACAGTGGTCGCACGACCCCACCAGAACGATTGAGTTCCACCGGCCTTAGGAGCCGGTTTTTGTTACTCGTATGGCAGTCTCGTACATGATCCGTCACCCCGAGACCGGATGGTAACCAGCGTCATCGTTCGTCGCGCACTTGCGGCACGGCGAGTCGACGTGATGCCCGACACTACCCCGCGAGCTGTGTGTGTGTGTTGTAATATTTGAGGCGTTTATATGCTAGTTCCCAATGCTAGGGTCTAGACTCACGCCTGGCCTTTATGGTTTCTGTTGAATTCTTGTGAATTCTTGTGACGTCGGTTTGTGCATTAGCTTGTGTCTCTCTCTGTGTGTGTGTGTTGATCGTTGTCTCTCGATTTTGTCTCATGTTGCTGTTCTTTTCCATGGCTTTTTTTGTTGCTCCTCATGCTTGGGCGTGTGTAATGGGGATGGCCTAACCTGGACCTAACAGGGGTGGGTAAGGGATGGGGTAGGTGTTGGGTCGGGGGGGGGGGGGGGGGGGGGGGTGGTGCGTACGGTCTTATGACCTGATGCACCCAAGGGGGGGCTTTAGGTCAGAGACCTCCCGGCCCCTTTGGGGGGAGTGGGGAGGTTGGGGTGTGGGGTCTTTTGGGTCCTGGGACCCATTTGGTCTTCTGGCCATCATCCGAGCAGGCACCAGCGCGCACTTGTTTGATTTTGATTGGTTAGGTAGCCCGTATGGTGACTGTGTCCGTCCGAGGACGAACTCGGTCAGTCATCCGGGTTACATCCCTCCATAGTCCCCTCGAAAATTCCGAAAGATTCTAATTCTAGCAATTTGGTTTTGGTTTTGTAATCCGTATGTTGCGTGGTTCCATCCGAGGAGGGATCCATTCAGCATCCGGTTTACTTTGACTATGCCGAAATTTCTTGCCTACCTAACCCTAGCTCACGTTCACACAGTGATGGGCACTGTGTGACGGGACCTCAGTTTAAAGTCCCATCCGAGAAGACTGGACCCCGCGAGCTACAATCTGAGAGCTATTTAAATTGTCGCAATTCTGATACAAAATAAAAATGTTTTTTCGTTCTGTATTTCTGAGCGAGCGAGTTATATAAAAATCTAAACATAGGGTGGGTTACTTAGCTTTGTTGTGATAAGGCTTTAAAGTTAAGATCACAAGTTAACGACCAACTTGACTAGTGGTGTCAGTTTACCGGTAATCTCAATTCAATAGGCGTATGCTCTAATCATCATTACCGTCTAACCAATGTAAACGATATGACTCGATGGATGTCACATCAGAATGTGAAAATAAGAGTAATTGATTGAAAGTTTATGCTGGCCGTGACACCAACAATTTTCACCAAGCAGTCTAAAAATAATAACTCATTCTTTAAAGGTGCATGCATAGGCACACCAAAATGCTTGAAAATAAAATTGCTAAACTAGTATACTTTTAGAGGCTTAAGTTGTGTGACTAGACGTAAAGAAGCGAAATAAATCTCAACATGCTTTCATTACGTATAAATTAATTTAAAAATTTTAAGTTGTGAAATTGAACTAGAGACGCGTGCCCTTATTTCAACTTCACAATTAAAAAATTATATTAATTTATACGGAATGAGATCCTCATATGTTAAGATGTATTTCGTTTCATCACATTGAGGTATACAATTTAAGCTTCTAAATGTATACAATTTAAATAATTTTATTTAGAGCACTGTTCTGTGAATATGCCCCTTTAACTGATTAACATAAATTAATGTAAATATCCCGTTGTTCAACGCGTGATGATTAAACAAACGATAAATTTCGCACATTAAAATTCGTCGATTGTAAATAGAACACAAATTATTGTTAGTCGGTAAGAAGTAGATTTTAATAATTACTGGCGTAATCAGAAGTGAATGTGTGTTTAAAGAAAGTAAGTCGTGGGCGTGTATTTTGGGTCCAAAGTTCCAGACACCACACTTATAGTAAAACTTGCTACGTGCTTATTGGAAAGAATATTACATTGTACCCAATCATCCTTGGCCCACCTCACCCCATAAAACCGATATACGGTTCAAACTGGTTTGAAAGTTGACATCGTCACCGGTTTGGCATTATGTCATACCGCGCAGCCTTACCGGGTCCTACTCATTATTCCAGTGGTCGGCCCCTGGGGACAGGAAAACCATGTCTAAAACAGTTTCTTCATACATTGACCACAGATCCTATGGCAGGATCTTCTAGTGATCATCCACCTAACCCGTGCCCTTCTTAATATTGTCTATATTTTTATGTTACGAGTACCGACCGATACTGAAATAGGTAGAGCCTGTGGTACTTTTTGTTGGGGTCACACACACGCACACACAACAAACTCTTGTGGTTCTAATAATATATCATGTTATATTGAGTATTATAAATATGTTGTGGAAATGTTGGTCGACATCTAGATTAACTGAATAAAATCATAATGAAATGATTGGACTATGGTATGGTGGTATCATTATCGTTGCAAAGCATATTTAATCATGCTTATCTAACTAACCCTATATAACACTATACTTATTTCTATCGATATAAACTTAATCGATAAACTAAATGACATCATGCTATTACTATTTTTGCTACTTCTTCTATTAGTACTCACCCTGATTGCATCTGACATCCTGGTAATGTAGCATTTCTACCGACGTGGTTGGTACATATCAGTCTTGTACAGGAGCTGTAATCGGTTCTTATCTGTTCCCCTTCATGATATAGCTGTCCGTCGATAAAGCATCCGAGCATGCGAGCTGTTGTCACATCCCACCCCGACCGTTTCGCGTAAGTTGTTCTCCATTCCGTCCATGTCGTTTTCTTGTCACATCCAGTTAAAGTTTCATTTTGAATAGAGCCGTGATGACAGATGAGTACCGTACATGAATGGTAATCTACGCTGATCTGCTCACGATCCCAGTATGTGTGTAACCCGTGATGACATACCCGCGTGCTGTGCCAGTCACTTGTCGAATTCCACCAGAAATATGGCATACTTGTTGTCGCGTTATTTTTCCATGACGTCGTATTCCATCTCCAAGTTGAGTTGGACCATGCATAATTACCGCGAGGTGTTGTCGAATCCCACCAATTTGAACTACCGTTACTCCATGGATAGTATCTCGGCGTAGTCCGTCTCCACCCTCCAGATGTGGTGTTATTCCATGCATCAGCTCTGTTTGTGTACGATCTCCACCAGCCCGCAGTTACATTACTCCATGGGTATGAGCTATGGGTGGTTTGCATCCACCACTCAGAAGTTCTGTTCGTCCATTGGTGCGATCTATGTGTGGTCAATTTCCACCAATCAGAAGTGTCATTACGCCATGGGTATGGTTTACGTGTGGTCCATTTCCACCAATCTGAGGTGGCATTACTCCATGTGTATGGTTTATGTGTGGTCCATTTCCACCAATCGGAGGTGGCATTACTCCATTGATATGTTTTATGTGTTGTCCATTTCGACCAATCAGAGGTGGCGTTACTCCAAGGGTATGGTCTATGGGTGGTCCATTTCCACCAATCGGGGGTGGCATTACTCCATTGATATGGTTTATGTGTTGTCCATTTCCACCAATCAGAGGTGGCGTTACTCCAAGGGTATGGGCCATGGGTGGTCCATTTCCACCAATCGGAGGTGGCATTACTCCATGGGGATGGTCTACGTGTGGACCATTTCTCCCAATCGGATGTGGCGTTACTCCATTGATATGGTTTATGTGTTGTCCATTTCCACCAATCAGAGGTGGCGTTACTCCATGGGTATGGTCTATGGGTGGTCCATTTCCCCCAATCGGAGGTGGCGTTATTCCATGGGTATGGTTTATGTGTTGTCCATGTCCACCAATCAGATGTTGTGTTACTCCACGGATCTGGTCTGTATGTGGCCCACTTCCACCAAACAGTTGACATATTACTCCATTGATAATGTCCCGTTGTAGCGTTCCATTCCCATCCACCCGAAGTTGTGTTCCCCCAAGTATGTGGCCTATGTGTGGTTGATTTCCACTGATTAGAGGTCTCATTACGCCATGGATAATGCGGGGCTGTGGTCCATTTCCATCCACCAAAGGTTGTGTTTCCCCATTGGTGCGGCATCTCTGTGGTCCATCTTCCCATATCTGAAGTCTCATTGCTCCATGGATAATGCCTATCTGTTGTCCAACCCCACCCACCGAAGCTTGTGTTCCCCGAGGTGTATGGTCTTTCAGTGGTCCAGTTTCCCCTATCAGAGGTTGTATTACGCCATGGATTCTGTCTATGTGTGGTTTGATTTCCCCAATCAGATGTCATGTTGCTCCATTGGTGTGTTGTCTGTGCTGTTTTCGATATCCTCCATGTAGTGTCATGCCACGAGTGCAGTTTCCGTGTTGTTCTTCTGATCCACCAATACATTGTTGATCTTAGCCATGGATTCTGCCAATCAGTTCCATTCAAATGCCATCGTGTAATTACATTCTTCCAGACTTCTGGAGGGTACGGGACACACGGTGTGCTTCCAAACCATGGCGTGCCAGTAGCATTCTCGGAGAAAAATGGCCACGTTATGTTAAAATCACTAATTAGATTAGTATGGTTTCGGTTTTCTTTTCCGTGCCAGAAAGTATTTCTAGGTGGATATTTATCGAATTTCCCACTGCGCCCCCCAGTCCACGTGCTTGTGAAGTTCCATTTTGGAAGTGGGTGGAACGGTCTATCTTTCCACTTCAGCCATTCGTTCATCACGTTCTCTTCGTGATGCAAAATAAAGATTTGCTTATTCCACAAGCGCCATATTTCTGATAAACTCTCATTTTGATGTGAAAATAAGTCATTGTGCTGGCGTGACATCTTCTTGAGATAGATAAAGAGATGACGATAAAAATTGCTATCGAACAATTCTGGATTCATTGATGTGATATTTCCTGACTGGTATGGATTAAAAGAGTGGTTGTCGGCCCTTTTTTCCCTGCCATCTGCATCACTCCATAGAGCAATGTGGTATAACAAATTGCATGGTGGGTATGGTGGAAATAATCTATTATACTGATGTGATGCGTTTCCTTTCGCATACTGTCCCCCAGTCTTATTCCACCACTGGTCTGTGATATTGTTCCAGGGATGGTGTACGTACGGCCTATGTGATGAATACAGATTCATCCATGGGAATTTCCGCATCCAGTTTCCAGGTTTTCTCATGTACCATCGTTTCCATTTCCTCCAATTATTGGCCATATTCCGAACAATGCGTTGACATATCGACCTGTTCTTCTGTTCTCCCCCGATGTATGTGTGATTTCCAGGAATAGACGATTGATTCCCTGCAGAAGTGGAATTGTCATACGACCATGGAAGGGCAGTGTGATTGTCATACTGTCCCCGTTGACTTGTTAAATTCCAGAAGGTGTTCGGGTTGAAAGGACAATTAATGCTAGAATGGAGAACGAAAAAGTGCTTACCCCACGCTAAGCAAAATTTTATCACCAGAACCGGGATGCTAGGGGTAGGGATATGTTGATCATTTGAGTAGTTTGCTTTATGGGTATTATTCTGGGGATGATCATTTTCTACGTGAAATTTGTTCACAGGAAAGAAGGGATGTAGAACCTGTCCGCACATCTGCCAGATCTGAATCATGTCGTGGTCTGTATCAAGGAAAGTATCTGATGTATTATTATGGTGGTCTGCAGTGCTGTTTACACATGTCGAACCCCCATCGCTGGTGGAGTTTCCTGAACTATTGGTCGAATGACTGCAGTTGGCATGTCCAGTCACATTCTCTGTACGGATCTCACCGTTTCCCTGACATCGAATCCGATAGCAACCAAAATCTGTGATAATCTCCCCTGGTTTATAAGTCCGTCTGTGAAACCAACAAAGGCGCGGCGCCTCAGTAGACGTATTGTGGGAGTGCCAAATCGCTAGCGTATCGTCTTCACGATCACTAAAATTGTTAGCAAATCTGCTACAGTTGGAGCCAATCTGAGGAGGACTAAATTTCCCATCTGATGTGCAACACATTGTTATTCCTCTACCGAACAATACTGCATCACCTGGATGGTATGTGTGCCCACCGCGTTCACACATTCTGCTGTTAGTACCAACATCAGGCAGAGTGGTTATGGAATTGTCTTCATGAGAGTCGTCGTGAGAACCGGTGTTTTCTGATGTATGGGTGCAATTTGGTTTAATCTGAACATGTAAAGCTCCGTCACGGCCACATATGGTCTCTTTACAAGAATCGTTCTGGCCGCCTCTCGCACCTTGTGGTACTTTCTCGCCAGGCCTATACACATGGCGTCCATCGCTACAGTTGGGAGACCTCCCGGGTGGAATGTGGCTTTGTTGTTGAGTTGCGCTTACCAGAAGAAGCATTATAATCAGTCCATGTCGGCATAGTGGCAGCAGTCCCGGTATTCCGTGCATTCTGAAGCGTGCCTCCATTACAACGTGAACGATTACTTCAGTTCTGTCGAATAAAGTCAGAACTCTCCCATAATAACCCAGGTTTTTGGGCCAGTACTGGACCAATACCGGGCCAATACGACCCGCTATTTGCCCAGTACCAGCCTAGAAACCTGCGCTATCATGGCATCATGTTGTGATCAAGAGGACACCTATATCACTGACAATTCCAGTTCCTAAATGATATTCACTTTCATGATATTCATTTTGGAAGCAATGTTGTTGTGTCTCTAGCAGTAACGGCTTTAAACAACATTGTTTCCATAATATACATCAGCCATTCGTCTTTTAAACATAAACTGTCAATATCGGTGTGATTCGGTTTATCGCCAATTTGCTAAAATGTTGTTGCGCAATGCAGTGCCAAATTTTATTTACACGACTTTCAAGATTTACTCAGGAAAGATTTAACGAACTACACGATGTAATTAAGAAAATCCTGGCACTTTGCGTCGTACATTTGCAATCTATGCTATCTGTCAAGCATTCTTTTATTGTAATAAAACACCACGTGATCACATCCTAGACAACCTTATCTTAGTTTGTCTGAGAAGGCTGCAGACACTTGGTTAAATGTATCTGGAAGAATTTGTTTTGAGTCTAAATAGCGATGTTGCGTCACTTGCACCTGTGCACCTAGATGCAGAAATCAAAGGCTGACATTTAGTTATGACAGGTGAGCATTCGGAACAGCGCCTCATGGACAGTTTTTGCTGTCTACAGTTTTCACAGAATTAATTTCAAAGTGAACTTCAAGAAGTGCCTAGGAAAATAGTGTACTAAATTAACACTGACAAGCTGGCTGTACAAGCGTTATTTGTACTTGGCGATGCCAGCCACAGGTTCGATAGCGGTTAGCTGGAGCACATTCGGTATTAGTGCACCAGCCTTGAGCGCATTAACGTCACTAATGTACAGGTATCCTTTCTATAGAGACAGGAAAAAAATTTCCTGTATGGTTCTATTGATAATGTCTTAAATGGCATCGCTTAACCATTAACTGTTTTGAAGCGGGAATTACCAAATCCTTAGGCGAATGTCTATTTAAGCATGGTGGTGACTAGTTTGAAAGTAATGTGAATGAAAGTTGTTGTTGCCATCGGCAACAGCAACTTTCACTCAAATTGTTTTCAAATGATTAGCATAAGATTAGGAATATTGTATATCACGGAATAAATCGGCAGACCATCTATAGATAAATTGTGAAATAGCAGATGTATAGATTAAAAGCGTGTATAAGCCCGCAAGATCGATAACGCGTGATCGCTTCTGCCCGGGAACGCTGCCTTCATTAGGCACGAGGTTGATGAGAGCAAAACAATCCAGTTATCCTCTTTACATGAAGAAAACTTCAGAAGAATGGAGAAATGGAACGATAGGTCAATGGCGTCAGTCATATTAGGAATTCACGTGCCAGTTCCACTCCATCGAATTAGGCATCTAGTTCTTGCTTCTGATTTAAATATTGATAATCACGTGAGAACATATAATTGAAAAGGTTCGAATTTAATTTTATATGATGGTTAGAAATTAGATTTTGACGTGTGGATTATCTAATCGGCCGTTCGCATGCTAAGTACAGAATTATTAATAATTATTCTTAATGATATGTTAGCTAAACAAATTTGAATGTTATTGCTTTTGGCGTTGACCGTCGTCGAGGGGGTACTGTTATAGCGGTTACTGTGACCGCGATGCTAACTGTATAGCTGAACAAAATCGTGGCAGTGGTCGTAAATGATGTTGCAATCTAACTTTCAAACTTAGTGCACTTGCACTGAAGCAAATCTCTCCTAGTCAGATCAAACATGGGAGAGCTATATAATATACATGTGTGAGGACCAGCTGCATTAAATGTACATGCCAGAGCCAGCACAATACCTTCCGATCAGTGACATCTAAAGCATCGCCTTTCAACCTTTCCCGCGAGTTGCCGATTGGTTTTCAGCTACTCACTGACCCCTCCACCCACACTCCACATCCACCCCCACCACCCCGACAACCCCACCCCTCCCGCCACCGTTATGTTGACAGCACACGACATATTAAGACATATTAAGAATGAGTGTACGAGTGTACACGACATAGTGCACATCCGGTCGCTATAATGTAAATATAGGAATCCATTTCAAGCTATGCACCGCACATTTGTAGTTATGTACCACCCACTCTGTTCTCGTGTTGCGATTGATCTAATCCTGAATTCCCAGAATCACAAGATCAAGCTAAATATACAGGTGAGCTGTTGAACATTTTCAACTAAATTTACTGGGTGCTGTTGTTGCCTATGACAGATCTAAAAAAATAAGCTGTTTTTGTTACTAACCTATTATGTAGTCTAATAAAGTGCCAGCTTAATATAGACAATACAAATTAATTCTGATAAACATATTTAAATTTGCGTTTGTTCAATTTCTCTTCAAATTACCAAAATATAATTTAGTCATTCTGAATGTATATGCCGCTGATCGTCTGCGTCAGCCAGCGAGTGAATACCCGGTCATGCGCGATTGCGATTTACGGAACTTACGTCACCGGCGATCTGACAACTAGTTCAATAGTAAGGGTATGCGAGGAGCCATCTAGTTAATATATACAAATCTATGGAATATGCTACATCAGCGGTCGGTTAAAGACACAATTTTCAACAAACCGACATTTCGACTAGGCAACAACCTTTTATCCATGGTACATGGTAATTGCTTCAACTTTTATTCAGTTTACAATAGTTGAATCGCAGCGACATAATGATTAGATGGCATAAGCTTGCAAGGCTTAAACCACGCAATAGCGTGATGGTATTTGACATCTGACGCCTGTGTCTCTCGATAGAGGATAATTCCGGACAATAAATGACACTGGGCCTGTTATCTTTCAGGTATTTAGGTGGGCCTTTACTCGCTGTAAGAAAAATATTCTGAACCCAAGCACTATTAACTATGTTAGATCATCGTCGCAACCAGACAGTGATTTTTAATATTCGAACATTTCTAATTTAAGACCGTACATGGACCTATTCCATGATTATATCATCTCCTAGTATGCTAGGTAGCACGCGTGGTTAATGACTCCATGCATTATCTCCTCGCTAAAGGTGAGCGCATTTGGACTTGTCTCACCCATGCTCGGTGCTGTATCTATAACAGCGCGTCTGCGCAATATCAATAATAGACTCGAATATGGGTTGCAATCGATAAGTTTTAGTAACTAACTATGTAATGAGCATCATTCAAGAGCAGATATGTTGACAGGTATTTCGACTTGGTCGAATCACGTAGGCCTACAGCCGAGGTTGGAATCGGAAAAGTTAGCAGCGTGTGCAATGCTTTACAAATTACCTTAGTCACCGTCTATATAATTACCCACGTACACGCTTGGTCTGCACTACTGTGCTGTATTCTACGAGAGTGTACATGTATTAAATTGATTGAAAGTATGATCTGAGCATCCAGCTCGCCTGGAGACTATTAGGCACACTAGATTAAACTATCCGTGGTAGCAAGATGTATGTAAAAGTCCAAGTAGCCAATACTTTTATACTTTGACAGGTTATCGCATACGCTCACCATTGCATCATTTAGTTAGAAGACATTATGAACTGATGTATTCTCCAAATGAAGTTAATCAGTATCTTAAGGTTGGATCCGTTAATGTTCTTACGGCTGCGTTATTGACTAGCCCCGTATTTAAGAGTGATACCAAGAAACGTAATCAAAATACGGATGCAAAGGTTTTGTTTTAATGGCCACTTGAATGGGATAGAGGGATGGGGTTGCGTGGGGGGAGTTGGATGAAAGAGAGGACGGGAGATATATATATATATATATATATATATATATATATATATATATATATATATATATATATATATATATATATATATATATATATATATATAGAGAGAGAGAGAGATGAGAGAGAGAGAGAGAGAGATGAGAGAGAGAGAGAGGGAGGGATGGAGGGAGGGAGGGAGGGAGGGAGAGAGAGAGAGAGAGAGAGAGAGAGAGAGAGAGAGAGAGAGAGGGAGAGAGAGAGGGAGAGAGAGAGAGAGAGAGGTGGAGGGGGGGGGGGGAAAGGAGGGATCGAAGGGATGGGAGAGAGAGAGGGGGGAGATGGAGGGATGGATGGAGGGAGCGAGGGAGGAAGGGAGGGAGGCAGAGAGAGAGAGAGAGGGAGGGAGGGAGGGGAGGGAGGGGTGGAGGAGGGATGGAAGGGAGCGAGGTAGGGAGGGAGGAAGGGAGGGTGGCAGAGAGAGAGAGATGGAGGGAGGGAGGGGAGGGAGGGAGGGGAGGGAGCGAGAGAGGGGGATGGAGGGAGGGAGGCAGAGAGAGAGAGAGAAACACGCACGCACGCACGCACGCACGCACGGAGGTAGAGAGGGAGGAGTGGGAGGGATGGATGGAGGGAGCGAAGGAGGAGGGAGAGGCAGAGAGAGAGAGAGAGAGAGAAAGAGAGAGAGAGAGAGCGAGAGCGAGCGAGCGAGAGATAGAGAGAGAGAGAGAGAGAGAGAGAGAGAGAGAGAGGCAGAGAGCGAGAGAGAGAGAGGAGGGAGGGAGGGAGGGAGCGAGGAATGGAGAGACGGAGAGACGGAGAGAGGGAGAGAAAGCGAGTGAGAGAGGGGAGGGAGAGAAACACACGCACACACTCGGAGGAGAGAGAGAGAGAGGGAGGGATGGAGGGAGGGAATGAGGGAGGGAGAGAGGCAGAGGGAGAGAGAGGATGGATGGAGGGAGAGAGGGAGGAGGGAGGAAGGGAGAGTCGGAGCGAGAGAGAGAGGGGGTGGGACGGAGGGAGGGATGGAGTGAGCGAGGGAGGGAGGGAGGGAGGGAGCGAGCGAGGGAGGGAGAGAGGGAGAAAGAGGGGGAGGGAGGGAGGGAGAGAGAGACACGGAGAGATGGAGGGATGGAAGGGAGCAAGTGATGGAGGGAGGGAAGGAGGAAGGCAGGGAGGGAGAGAGGGAGAGAGGGAGGGTGGGAGGGAGGGAGAGAGGGGGGAGGGAGGGAGGGAGAGAGGGAGAGAGAGGGGGAGGGAGAGAGAGGGGAGGGAGGGGTGGGGGAGAGAGGGAGAAGAGGGGGAGGGAGGGAGGGAGAGAGAGACACGGAGAGATGGAGGGAGCAAGTGAGGGAGGGAGGGAAGGAGGAAGGCAGGGGAGGGAGAGAGGGAGGGTGGGAGGGAGGGAGAGAGGGGGGAAGGGAGGGGGGGGGAGAGAGGGAGAGAGAGGGGGAGGGAGAGAGGGGAAAGACGGAGGGAGGAGGAGGAAGTCGATTGGTCGGTCGCTCGGTCGGTGACTCGGTCGTTTGGTCGGGCAATCCATCGATCAATCAATCGCCGACGTGACCCAGGGAAAATTGTAACATAATTTCTGTTCGTCAATTTATAGTAATGGATGGTTAACTTTTCCGGACGAAGTCGGCCATAACCGACCGCTGCAATGGTCCTGAGGAATGTCCGTTTGCAGGCCAAAAGAATACTATTTTTGAAATTTTTCCACAAGAATGCACGACACGACGATGTTAGCCAGCCATTCTAGTGGTAACTTTAAAAAAAATAGTCTTCTCTTGGCCTGGAAATGGACATCCAATAAGGAAATATATTGATTTTCCCGACCATATTTCGTCATCAAAGGGTTAATGGCACGAATACTATTTTACAAATCCTGCATGCGCGTAAACCACCACAATTCAAATTGATTGCATTCCCCATACCACTTTTAGCATATTTTAACTTGACACATTTGTTTGATGTTATGTAACGTAGATTTAAATAGACGAGACACACTCGTTGGAACATAAATCAACAAAATCTCGGCCGTTTGAGAATTGTAACTCACACCTAATATACATCTGTCCGTCTTACTGTCTATATGTCTGTGTGTCAAGTTGCCCGTCAGTCCATCCGTTAGTTAGTCCGTCCACGCGTAACGTCTAGGCGTCCGTCCACCCGTACGTCTAGGCATCCAACCACCCTCCCGTCCGTCTGTCCAACTAATTGTCCTTCTGCCTGTCTATCTGTTCATCCGTTCATCTGTCCATCCGCCAGCCTATCAAACCGTCTGTCTACCCATCCCTCCATACATTTGTCAGCAGGTTGGTCATGCAGTCTGCTTGTTGCTTGGTCGGTAGGACGCTCAGTTGATCAGTCGGTCAGTTGGTCGCTCAGTCAGTTGGCCAGCAGCCAGGAGATGTGGATAGACTCTCCTACCCATGCTCTGCCAACCATATTCCAGCTGTGTTGCTTCACGGACGAGGGTAGTGCAACCCAACGCGGGGCGTAAAGCGCAGGACACGGAATGAGATGACACATGCACGCACGCACATACACACACACGTACGGCCATAAATACCTTGTCTATGAGAGGCGGATACATCAGAACAAACACTTTCTCGATCTACCTCATCACCTGCAACCCGCTCATAGGGAATATCTCAGGCTCTAACTGTCATCAATTAATAGAAGAGCCCCCTCCGGCTAAGCTCCACCCACTGTGTATGCGCCTAGAAGAAACTTTAACGCGTTAACCCTTACATGGCGAAACCTGCCAAAACCGTCTTCTCCTGACCTGCAAATTGGCATTTAATAAGCAAATATTTTGATTTTCTTGACCAAATGTAGCCATGAAACGTTTAAACCCTGATTTTCTTAATCTCAATTTCAATGTAACTACAGGTAAACTGTTGAATATTTTGAAGTTAATTTGACTGGGAGCTGTTGCTGCCTATGGCAGGACAGCCGCACTCAAAGTAGTTTCAAAATATTTCAAAATATTCAAAGCAGAATATTTGTTAAATTGTACATTCATAAAAGACATCATTCAGACGTTTACTGTCGCCGGGTTTGCGTTAGTCCTATGCGTCATTTGAGCGGCGGATTTTGATTATGACGTCAGATACTTGAGGGGAAGCTTGGATTCCATCTCATCATTCATTGGCTACAATTAGCCCGATGGCTAACGGGGCTAGTATATCCCCGGTGCCCCCAGAAAATAAGGGAGCCCAAATCAATAACAATTAGCCTACCGCATTTTCCTCATCTGACCCTTTAATCCTAGTATCTCACTTTTACAGTCATGATATACGTAAACTGTTGACTATTTTGAAACCAATTTGACTGGCAGCTGATGCTGCTTTAAGCAGCACCAACTTTCAGTCAAATTAGTTTGAAAACAGTCAACAGCATTTACACACATGTAGCTCACTTATTATATTTAGTAGCAGCAGCAGCGGCAGCGGCAGTAGTAGTAGTAGTAGTAGTAGTAGTAGTAGTAGTAGCGGCGGCGGCGGCGGCGGCGGCGGCGGCGGCGGCGGCGGCGGCGGCGGCGGCGGCGGCGGCGGCGGCGGTAGTAGTAGTAGTAGTAGTAGTAGTAGTAGTAGTAGTAGTAGTAGTAGTAGTAGTAGTAGTAGTAGTAGTAGTAGCAGCAGCAGTAGTAGTAGTAGTAGTAGTAGTAGTAGTAGTAGTAGTAGTAGTAGTAGTAGTAGTAGTAGTAGTAGTAGTAGTAGTAGTAGCAGCAACAGCAGTAGCAACAAGACTCCAGATAAGGGACCCAACTATTTAGCCCTGGGCCCCAAACAAGTTTAATCCGGCCCCGCTGTCATGCATATTTAGTCACTGACATATTTATTTAATCATTTCTTCAGATTTCTACTGCGGCATGCGCACTTTCATCAGATTAATCGTGAACCATCACCGTTGATGCCCACTTTCATTGATTATTTTTTTAATTACATTCTGATGTACACACGTGACTCTTCAAGCAGACAATAAATTATGTAGGTCGCCACTGCTAATGGTGATAACGTACTGTAAAGCTAATTGTATTTCACTATAAATTGCTATCTGTTACGAAAACGTTATTTAATTACATTGATCGCACAGCATACGAATGCGAGTTAATGGGAATCGCGAAGTCATTTAAATCAGCCAATATTGTATTGATTGTTGTTCAATCTGAAGTTTTCTCATTTGTCAAAATATAAGGATATCACTGTCAAAGAAACGTATAGGTATACGGGGTTGAACTGTTATAGGTAGTATTATGCGTCTCTGTCAAACATTCCCTAGACGTTTTTGATTAGCATCTGTGAACTATTTTGAGACTAAATATACCGTATAACAAAAAAGATGTTGCCGGGTGGCGGGTGGCTTGTACGGACCCCTTATTCACCCTCAATAAAAAAATTTAGACCTCAAATTATGCGAGATTGTTTCCTCTTGCTTGTCCTTCACAGATAGCCTGGCGATTGGAGTGTCTCTCGTCATAATCAAATACGTATGTCCTTCACGAACAGGAATATTTAACCCTCGAACTTGAATATCTTTGCTGAATTTACAATGAAATAAACATTCTGTGAAATATTTTTAGACTAATTTGACGAAGAATATTTACTGCCATACGCAGGAACAGCGGCCAGGCAAATTACTTTCAAAATATTCAGCAACGTACTTGCGTAGTTGAAATTGGCATCTTGGGAATTGCGGCTTTGAATTCAAATGCGCGTACAGGATTGGCGGAGCTTAGCTAGAAATTGGCGTATTTCCCGTTTTGGGAAATATTCCTATAAAGATCAATCCGGAAGAGTTTCTGTTAAAGGGACGTTACTCCTCGTGACCAAAGAGAAAAGGAACACACCCTAGCTTTGTAAATCACAACGCGCGGAGGGAAGTGCATTGTCAAGCAAGAGCAAACGGGCGGACAGGCAGACAGACCAGGGGCGCCGGAAGCACGGGAGCAGGGGGGGGGGGGCAACTGCCAGCCCGTTTCCCTTTGGGAATGGGGGGGGGGGACAGCTGTGCCATTTACCCGTTTCTATGCGAAAAAATTAGTAAACTTTACTTTAGAACTTTAAACAAGATTTTTAGAATATTTAGAACAAACTGAGCAGTTGTATTAAAGTTCGGTTGATTTGACATTAACACAAGTCCATAAGGTGATATGGGAGTGCTTCTAGGCCGAATCAAATCATCAATGGCAAACGCTATTTATCTAGTGACAGATACATGTGACATATTGACTTTTTATCTGTAAACGTTGCATGTATATTTGCAAGTAAAGTAAGATACATAGTCATATGCTATTTGAATTTTTGAATTGATACTGGTCCAGGACCGCCAGTCCCTTGCGTAGTGGGTAGAAGAGAATATATGTGCAATGCTGGGTGGCTGGGTGCAGAAATGTGTAAACACTAAGGGATATTAGAATTAACACTAACTCTCAAAATCAAATTTTTAATTGACGTGTAAAGAAGATGCAAAGAGAGAATAATTTGTATACACATGGCCGAAGTGCAATGTCTTTGAGGAATGTGTCTAAGATATGTTGCCCCCCCCCCCCCACCCACACACACACACACACACACACACACATATATATATATATTTATAGAAATGCAGGAGGGTGTGACTGGGGCCTCCATCGAAAGAATGTAAAAATTGGATGCGCTTAGAAGCCATCTTCTATATCTCCTACATCTCTAAATAAATATCATCCTCTTGCGATTTTTTAATACTGTGCTATTTATATGAGTAGGCTATGAGCCCCCCCCCATCCCCTTAACCACACCTACCAATTCATACAGACGGGATACACATGTTTATCCATGTCAAGCCCTTTTAGTTCTAACCATAAAAGATTAGGCCACCATCCACACGTAAACAAAATCGGACATTTGAAGGTCTCCGTTGAATAGTCCGGGTCAAATGTACACGTACCTCTGACACCAAACACGCCAATATGGCTAAGTATGAGGCTGCGAAATCATAATTTAAATTACTTAATTCCATACATACTAGCTGTTTGAATAGTTTGTTACTAATTTGGCGTAATTGTGTTGCCTCCCCATCTGTCTATTCATCCAGCATATGTCCATCGTATTCTTTAAACGAGCGCTTAAGAACTGCTGGACAGGAAGGGTTCATAGGGTCAGATCCATGGTTGGTCCGGAAAAAGCTTCTTAGTCGATTTTATTGGTGGCTATCTTGGACTTTGCACTATGTAAAAAAAAATTTACACTTAAAGACCTTCTGTGAAACTGCTTGGAATGAAACTCAGGAAACTTCGTGGTCTTCATCTAAGGCAAGAGCTGAACAAACCTTGTTCACATGTTCAACATGATTGGTAGATTTGTCTTGGATGACCTAGTTTTTACCAAACCGCTTTTCCTCTGAATCCCGCTGATTGCAAATAATTAGGAACTAAGGACCAATTAAATATTTGCCAGACAAACCGCGCAGGTCCACCGTGCATACACATGCATGAATGCACACACACTCAACGTGTGCATCTGACACAACAACCTGCCATCCCGCTCTCACATCGTGAATTGGGAATAAGTGAGAGCGGGCTGGCAGGTTGTTGTGTCAGATGCACACGTTGATATATACACAAGGTATGAAAGCTTCATCTGTGGGCACCATTCTCAAAAACCTGATTGGTTGGTTTGTTGTTAGAATCCGGTGACACAAGGTATGAAAGCTTCATCTGTGGGCATTTTAATATTTTAGCAACAAACCAACCAATCAGCTTTCTGAGAATGGTGCCCACAGATGAAGGTTTCATACCTTGTGTATATTATATATAGTGGGGAGAGGGGGGGGGCGTATGTGGTAGAGGGGTGGGTGAACGAAAATTAAAGGCCTGTGGCTGTGGTTCAATTGACCAAAGAATACATAAGTTATTCGCTTAACCTTTCTCTAACATTTATACGTAATCATAAGAAACTCGAACACCCTTCTATGAGAGGCGGGATGGGGCAGGGTGGGGGACACCCATTTCATATCTTCCTGCAGACAATGTCGTCCAGCGTGCCCTTTTGTGGAACCTGCCCCCGCACCTTAAATTTGCTTCCAGCGCCCTGAGACGGACAGGAAGGCAAGCCTGGGCAGACAGACAGGAATGCAAGCCTGAATGTACTACCCTCTTTCCGTTACTAGAAGCGATGAAGATAAAGCGTTATTTTATGCCGGCTGTTTCGCGCTCATCTGGGTGGGTAGAATGATAATGAGTGAGTATTATCTAGTGACTAATATATGTTACTCGCTTTTGATCGGAGATACAGGCCAAAGAGACGGAGATTCGAAAAAATATAAACATATTAAAGTCGTATTACGTCACCAAGAAATCATGTGTTATATCAGAATATGATTCCAAAGCGTAGCGATCTATCGATTAATAAATACATAACACATTTGTCGCTTATCTGTTTATAAAACGCCCTTTTGCGAACAAAATCTCACTGGCATATAGGGTGAGTAATGGTGTCATTTATTGGCAAAGTTAGTCTTGCATCCTTCGGCAGCAATAAATAAAACGTCAAGGATTTAAGAACACGTTGAAAACTAATGGAGTTTATTTTGAAATCAATGCGGCTGAAAGCTGTTAGTGGCTAAGATAGCAACATGTCTCAGTAACACTGTGTTAGAAATGGTCTCAGTTAGTGTGCTGGCTCCATTTTACCACAAGAAATGTATGATAGTTACGCCCACGCACAATAGCTCATGCCCCCTAAAATCATGTCCTGTGCCTCAAGATTTTCTACTGGTGCTTGCTTACGGTAGTCAAATGCCAATGAGATTTTATCGTCACCATCCACAGCGCCTAACTGCGCCTAACGACTGACAGGTGACACAAAATATACATTACAAACTGTGATAATTTGTTCTGAGGAATGATTGCGTAAGCTGAAGAGAGGTATCACATGTGATGGATTATTCAACACGATTCCCGCGGTGTGGGTCCGGTGTGGAATGAGGGTGTGTGGGTGAGGGCGGGCGGGAGGGGGTTGTGCGGAACTGTCGTTAAAATTGAATTATTATATATTAAAAACCTATCCGTACCCACGCGAACACAAGTCGTGCACGCGCACCTACACAGACAAACTCGCAAACGTGGCCACACACACTCTAAACGTGCATATGCCGACAATCGTGCGAGCACATGCGCATACTCTCGCGCGTACGAAAACGCACACACGCGTCGGTGAGTGCTCGCTGGGTTAAATCAGTGTACGGTGGATCAACTATTCATCTATAATGGTTCCAAAATGCATGTCCCATGGTATCATACCCACGCCAGTTACACGGTGCTGGTCACGCGATTAAGCTAGATAGGCCATTAGAGCAATAACTACAGTAAGAACTTCACAAGCGAAAGAATATAGCTCCACATCTATCCCGCAACCACACTACTCATTTGAATCCACGTCACATTTGTAAAAGCATCCCCGCTAATGGGAACACGGACCTTTCTAGTTTTATCACTAGCTAAGCTCCACCCACACCTCGCTCGTGTTGGGATGGATCGATCCCTGAATTTCAACGATCAATTTCCGAAAAACCATACAGGTTCGCTGTTCAACATTTTGAAACGAATTTGACTGGGTGCTGATGCTGCATATGGCAGCAACAGCGGCCAGTCAAATTAGTTTCAAAATATTCGACAGAATGTGTATTTAATAATAAAGACACATTTCGTACAACGTGTTGCACTACTAAGCGTTTAGGACGAACTAAATCGAGTCATCCGTGCCTTAATTGATTATGACGTCATCCTACATGCCATGTATTTGCGTCAGATGATGGATGGATACACTAGAAAGGTCACACGCTTCAAAAAGTTGTATGCAACAGTTGTGCAAAATCAAAAATCAGCATAGAGATAACGTGGCAGTCACATGACGATTAAGTTTCCCAGTTTCTAGTAACAGGCAACCTTGCAGCGTGTGGAATGATAGCGATTATCGCTGATAGTATTAGAAAACACAGTAAGCTCAACTAAATTGTCGAGTTCTTCGATCATCCATGTACCTTTGCTATGGTGTTGCCATAGATGTTGTCATGTGATGCGTAAATGGCGTACATGGAGACGGTGATGTAACTGATGTGCATTAGATTGGGATAATTCATTGGTCGCATAAAATGATGGATGAAAAAGTTGGATGAGACCGATACACAGGGGCGAACTTTTTGTATGCAACTTGTTGGATGAAAATGTTGGATGAAAATGTTGGTGGAAAATACGAGCCAACTTGTTTGAGAGACCGAGCGAGCGAACGTATGCGCAAATGAGCATGCGAATGAGCGTCTGACCGTGTGAGAAAACGTGCGCGTGGCCGAGCGTGTGAGCGAGCGAGACAGTAATTGAGTGAGTGGGCAAATGAATGAGCTTGGGTGCTGGCAAGTGGGTGAGTGGACGAGCGAGCGAGTGTATGAGCGAACGAGCGTGCGAATGAGCGTGCCGATGTATGAGCAAACGTGCGTGTGAGAGAGCGTGCGAGCGAGCGAGCGAGTCAGTAAGTGAGCGGCTGAATGGATGATGAGCTTGCGAGCGAGTAAGCATAGGTGCGAGCAATAGAACATATGTGATACAGAGGGAGCACGCTAGCGAGTGTGTGATTGAGTGTACATAAATGTAATATAATGTATATATTTATATATGTGTATATATGATCCTGTGAAGGCCTCTCCAAAATCAGGCTATTGAAGATTTACACTCCTTAAATAAAGATTATTATTATTATTATTATTATTATTATTATTATTATTATTATTATTATTGCATACTGTATCTTGAGGAAGTGCATCACATATTGCAAGTTACGACAACGGGTTGCTGCTTTGTCAGACGCGTCCACACCAGCTTGCTTAGCGTGACTATGCTTGTATGTCATGTTCTGTTGTTAAAACGTTTTCCATGACATTGATAGTGGCTAGCATGCAGTTAAAGCTCAATACACACAACTTGTTCGATTGTGTGTATAACAATATAATGATAATGTATAATTATATGCAAAGCGGTGAAATTGGTTCACAAAGTATTATACACCAGTATGTCTTTGGTAAATTTATAATTTGATAAACATTATATTGAAGATTTGGAAACAAATTTATCTGGAGCGGTTGCAGCCACCTTCGTATCTGATGTAACAAAAAGACTTGTGTTTAAAGAGCAACTTTATATCGCCAACACTAAGTATATTGTCGACCTGGCCAATATGGCTCTCTGGCTGGAAAGATTGTGTGGCAATTACTGAGGAGAATTTGATCGCTACTATTCGGTAAATGGAGCTTGGCCTAATAAGAGGACTGAGGAGCCGGCTGAGAGAACCATATATTCTGGCAGTCTTTTGCTTGAATCCGGACAACAATGCTAGCAGAAATAGTTGGTCTGATAATAAATAGAATGTAAAGAAAGGAGCTGCTCGTGTTTCAAGTAAAAGGAGATCCGTTCAAAAAGTACTTAATACACAACGTACACAAGGAACTGGGAGTGCATCATCCATTCAGCTACGTGCCACCGTCGAGATTTAACCGCTACATTGAGATAATTCACACAATAAAGTGCATTTCACTCGTGGGGGTTGTAGGATCTGAAGCCGTTTGACGTTCCAGGGGTAACCGTTTAACTTTAAGGAACCGTGTGCTTGGCTTGCTTAGACACCACACTTAGTTAAGGAATGCTGACCACATAATTTGCTGAAGAGATTAATTAATAGATAGGACCTACACCATTGCTATATAAAAGGACCAGGCATAGCTCGTGGCCGATTGATTAATCAGGATGCCATACCAATAGCCGTGACATATATCATTAGACTGCATGACATATGGTAATGAATTATTTTATTTTATTACTTCTATGATTCAGTGTGCCAAACTCATCGAGAAAATAACTGTTGGTATATTCTCCTTGAGATAAATGACATTTTGATAGGGCTATCTGTTTTCTGGCCGAAGGACTATGTTTGAGACATAGCTATAGGTTGTTGAGTATTTGCTATTTACAACAATTTAGGTGAGAATTCGACGGTCACGAAACCGTGTTTCTGCGGTCCATAATAACTATGTTAAAAATATGGGAGAAACCTATAATATCAAAGCTATAGTAGAATTTCGGGGACGATTCGTCTATAAAATTAACATAGTAATTTCAGTATTTCCAGGCATTGATGGGCTATATGCACTGCGCAGTAGTTGTAAATGATCACTACCCTGCATTCGACTTAATCTCAAAATATCCGACAAGTTCGACAGATCGCCTATCACTCGGAGCCACGGGATTGTGGTTCCTAACACGTGTGATCGAAACACCAACTGTGTAAATAAACAATAACCACGTGTCTTGTTTGACAATCACGTAACAGAGTGCCTCGTCTCAAACTATGCGCCACCCACCTCTAGATACGACCCGGGCACTATGGGTTTGTATTGGTTTTGACACGCTGCACACTGAATGCCAGAATCTTAGTTTCTAGGTAAGCCTACGGGTAAGCTGTAGAGCGTAGAGTATTTTGAAACTAATTTGACATGTCTTGTTTGGCCATCACGCAATATTTTAGGCAGTAATTTCTGGCTATGCACCATCAGCGTCTAGCTAAGCTCCGCCCTCTTTGTAGGACCGTTTGAATCGGATTGAACGCATTGGACACTGCATTTCCAGAATCTCAATTTCAAGATAATTATACAGGTAAGCGGTTGAATATTTTGAAACTCATTTGATTGGGAACTGTTGCTACGACCGATGAAATTAGTCACAAAATATACAATGGAATGTTTATTAAATTGGAAATTCGTCAAAGACATACAATTCAGACGGCGTCAGATATTAGAGTGACATGTAGGATCCCTCCATTCCGCCTCTGCGGTAAAGCTTCTACTTATCCTAGATGTTATTCTGCTTCTCCAAACTTTACCTTCGGTAGACGGTCTCTTAAACCCTCTTGTGTCAATAGCGCCTCAAAGCGCTCAAAATACTACTTGATATATCAAATAAACATTTTGATGGTCAATATTTATCAAGATATTTTAATTTTAGAAGACTAGTTTTGTAAATTTACCACTGAATTATTTTCGGCGGCTTCACCATTGAAGGGGCGATGGTAAAGAAAATAAGAGCCTTTTCTTAGTCAGTGTCTATCTGCAGAGTGAGAGAAGAGTAATTTTGAATATTTAAGACTAGAATGACTGGCTCGGTTACCGAGCCAGCCATTCTAGTGGTAGATATTTAAAAATACTCTTCTCTAGGGTTTTCAAATAGCCATGTCTGACGACCACTGCAAAGTTGTTTTGGCCAGTTTTACTTAATCATTAAAGGGTTAAGTTGACACAAGAGGGATTAATACCAAAGATATATATCTGCACAATCTCACAATGGAACACAAGGACACATGGATAGTCTTCCTTAAGACAGAGGCGATGCTTTAAACAGGTTTTAATAGGTTTTCCTGTTTTAATAACCAGTTACTTCCCAGTTTCAAAGTAAATATACGCCTTCCGATGCCCTCACACAAAACTAAACCAGACCCAGAAACACCATTATGACATTTCACTGAGGGCATGGGGTGACCTTTTGTCACCGATGCACAATTCCATTACAAATATTGCGGAAATAGAGGCTCTCATATTCTATCTTCATTGCGCAAGCGCTCTGTCTGCCGTGAAGCAATCCTACATTTTCTCAAATTTATCCTGATTGAATTCGTTTGAGTTGCAGGGAGTGTTGATATCCAGTGACAAGCTGCAGTAACTGACTGCATAGTTCATTATCCAAACAAAATTCCACGCTGCACTCTGCCATATGTGACATGTCATAGTTTGTAACACGTACTCGGTCGTATGAAAGGTTTCCGGTTATTTGCTTTCGTTCAGCCCACCCATCCTTACCGAGCTCCCTACCACGCATCACGAAAACATCTCAGTCCCGTATCAGGACATATGTTTTCGTTTATCGACAATACTACATCTGGGATGAAGTTATGTATTTGTTAACTTTTAGTCAAACCACTTATTTAAAAATAAATAGAGCAAAATAGAACGTGTCCTATTTAACCCCAATATGTCTGATGATAATATCTAGTGTCTCAATGTCAAGGTGTTCCTGAATATTTTGAATAAATTTGACTAAAATGTTGATAAAGTTGACACAAAATATAAATGTACCTTGAAGAGAAGTTTTACCGCAAATAGGCACCAACAGCACTCGGTTAAATTAGTTTCGAAATATTTAACAGCTTCCCAGCAGGCACATGACGTTGTTTCAACGTCGAATCCACGTTGAAATCACGTCATGGCGTGATTTCAACGTGGATTCAACGTTGAAACAACGTCATGTGCCTGCTGGGTTACCTGTATAGTTTTCTGGAAAGGGATTGTCACTGAGTTCAGGGTTCCCAAAACGAGCGAGGTGTGGGTGGAGCCTAGCTAAAGATGGGTGTAGTATACCTAAAAGTGGATTCATCAATTGACTATTCACTGTTAGCCACGACGCGCTAAATGCTCGCATATGCTCTTTGATGAGTATGCTGGCCTCTGATATACATGTAATTGAATGAGAAGACTACAGATTAAAACGTAAACTATTTGCAAAATATCATGCGTAGCATGCCAGGACCATGTCCATTTTGTTTCAGAGATCTATAAGTATAATGCTTTGGTAACAATGCTGATATGATAAGCTTGAAAGATGTTGTACTCAAAAGAACTAAAAGGCTCTAGGCTAAACAACGGCCGTCTCTAGCGAAACATTCACAGTCATGCTAAGGGAGCTAATTCACATTGGTCAAATTGGACAAAAATAAGAAAGACTTATGTCCTCTTGGTGATCGAGGAACGTGACTCGCAGTTTATATTTTTTAAATAATAAGGCAAAATTAGACAGCAATGGACGGGTGATATCTATCGCTTAGAATGCAGGAAATGGCTCCTAAATGCATATAGTTTTACATCCACCAACAATGGCTGTTGAAGACCCCACGCCAAGACCCACACCCATTTTCATCCCCACTAAGCCACAGTGCTGCCTATGATGACTCAACTATGTTGAAACATGGCGGATGAAAATTCCTTTGCTGTAATGCACCATGGCTCAGGTAATGCAGTACCAATGTGCTTGAGGAGATATCAATCTACAAAATTGTATCTTGAGTTAAAAAACCCAAAACAGTGGTCGGTATTTAGTTTCGAGTTTCCTCCCCTTCTCAGTTTTGCTTGATTTTCTGTCCAATGTAGTGCATTATTCAGACGTCTGTTGTCGGCGGGAAGTGAGAATTTCTGAAGTGATGTCGGGATAAATTTGGATAGCTAATTCGCTCTCATCCACAAGATATAACTTGTCCTCGTTATTTTCTCTAAACCACCTCAGCCACCGACCAGCTAGACGTGTGCATACTGTGGGTCGATTCTCAATGCATAAAGGATGCTTCGTTCTCCCTGACATATCAACCATCAGATAATCGATCATTGACTCAAATACACGGCCGAGATGTATCGGCTAGCGATGTCGGTGAATTCAAAGTTATTGGCTCGCTAAATTAGCACCGGTCGATTGTTGTAGAAAACAGCCTTCTCGTGGGGATATTGCATTTCCTAGAGATCAGTGAGTCCTGTAACCACCAGCTCCATCTAGTGGCACCAGAGAAGGCTGACCATTGTTGAAGGTTTCTCATTTAGTGGTACCAGAGAAAGCTGACCACCTTTGAAGGTTTCGCATCTCGCAGTGGCAGGGGTAGCAGACGATTGTTGAACATTTCTTATCGGGTGCTATCAAGCGAAGCTGACCATTGGTGACGGTTTCATGATGACGCCAGCAGAAGATGGCCGCTTTTGAAGATGCTCGGAGGTTGGGATTGTACACAGGGCTAGATTAAGACAGAGACCAGTTAGGCCATAAAATTATTTGTTGCCAAACTGGGGGACGCCAATCTCTTAATTAACGCAGCTTTTTGTAATCAAACTAGAGGTCTATGCATGTAAGTTTCTACCCAATTTTCTGACGCAGGAGGCCATTCGAATCACTAAGTTAAACCATCGCTCACTTCGTGTAAGGCCCTCAAAAATTATCTTACAGAAATTTCTGACGGTCTTGTTGTTCTTGTTGTTTCTGTTCGTTCGATACCCTATGCATACCAGACTTATCATCTTCAATTATTTGTTTAGCCCTTTGAACCCTAAAGACCATCATTCTCAATGGATGAATTCCACATGTTGTTATGCACCGTCCATTTCTAGCTAAGATCCACCACGCTTACAAGTTTTGGGATCGATCGAACTCTGAATTCCCGGAATCCCAATATCAGGTAAGCTGTTGAATATTTTTTTAATAGTTTGACTTGGTTCCCTATGGTAGCAACACCGCCCAGTCAAATTAGTTTCAAAATATTCAACAGAATGGTTATTAAGTAGTAAAAACATACAATTCATACACATGAACGATCATGACATGAATTAGCTACATCATTCATTTCGCATTTTGCTTGTGACATCAGTCTACAAATGACATAGTTCATTACGGCGTCATATACTTGGGTTACAGATAAGAATCATCCATTTAAAGCAGCCATGCTGACTATCGACATGATCATAAGCGTTAAGTGTGTGGATCCATGGTTTATTAGAGTGCGCCGTGCGGCCTGGAACCTCCGTCTTCAGCACTCGAGGTTTCTGTCAGGGTTACCTCACCCTTACCTCCTTTGGTCGCCTCTTACGACACGCAGAGGATACGGAAGGTGTATTCTAAGCCCCACCTACAGGGCAAACATCTTTCTTACATCGCCAATAATGTGTAGGTTCAAAGGGGTAACATGTTAACTTATGATAATCAACGACATGCTGAGAGTAGTGTTGCTTAAAAGTATTTTGAAACAGAAAGTCATCAACATTTTTTGGCAAGATCATGCTATCCATTGATGGCTCATACACAAGTATAGAAAGTCTGGCAAAGTACGGAGTTACATGAAACACGTTTCCAGCCCTTGAAACCTCTGCAGCCCTTGAAACCTCTGGAAACTCTACATTTTCTGGTACATTTTTGAAAAAATGTGGAAATATAAATGTCACCAGCTGTGATTCCTTTTTGCTAAATGATATAGATACTATTCAAAATACTGATGATCTCGGCTACTGATTCCGCAAAATTTATCAGTTTTGACATAGGGATTGATTGGTGACATCTAGGTCTAGTAAGCGTATGGTATTTCATTGTGCAGACGCTGTACATGAATCCTGGCAGTAAAACATAGGATACACCGGTCTCTCTTTCATTGGCTCTTTTAGAGACTAGTATAAAAAATAATATTTGTAATTTTAGATATAGAAATTAAGATTGTTGTCATGGGAATGGCGTGCCGGCATCGGGGAATGAAGTTGATTGACAATGTTACACCCGATAACCTGTCAGCCATCAGATTGCATTCCAGACGCTGTTTTTATGCACTCTGTGTATTTCAGAAAAGGTTATTGAAAAAAATAAACTAGACTAAACGTCGTTTATTATTAATAGCGTATGAAGCTGTCGAAAACACAGCAGGCACGTGATAATAACCTAACACCCACATACATGCGAACGTAGTATCACACGTGGAGAACAGAGCTTCCGGGGAGACAGGGGAATTATAAATAAGCTTCTTAATTGTTTTCATTTTTTATTGTTTCTTTTTGCGAAGTCGAATCCGTCAACCGTCACATCGGTATTTGTTTAACGCATTTACTCATGAACTTCCACTCGCTACAGTAGGCACGTATGGACGCGTGAGCGGCTGAATACTACGAAACAAATTATACTAGGAACTGTTTCTTCCATAAGCAAGCGACAATTTCTAGGCAAATTTGTATCAGAACATTCAAAATAAGTTTCTTGCATTGCGAAGATTCTTTCGTATTTGATTCCTTGGTTAAATGGATAATCACAGAAACGTCTGTTAACGATGAATTCCCAGCTGGAACACCTGTGCTAACAGATCCGCCACTTAGAATATTTTCTGGTATGACAAAAAAACTCCGCCTGAAACCATTTGCAGATCTCCGGTGTGGTAAACTGCTCAAACTTGTCGAACAATTTCTAAAGAATTGAGCTGGACATGTTCGATAGATATGATACGTATAGCTCCAGGGTAGCACCATACCTGTCTGCTCACATGTGTAAGTGCCGGTGAAATGTAAAAGACCTCTCTACGGATATCATTGAGGCGAAGGGGTCGAGATCTAACAAAGATACTACGCTTGGTAGGAGAGAGTGAGTGGCTGAATGAAAGAGTGAGTGCGTGAGCGAGACCCCACATGGCTGCTGGCCCACCTGCCTTCCCGCCCAGAACCCACCCGCCCATCCACTCATCTGCCCGTCCATCCATCTGCCTACCCACCCACCTGCTCGCTCGTCCACTCACTCACTCATTCACCCACCCACCCACCCACCCACCCACCCACCTTCCCACCCACCCACCCTCCCACCCACCCACCCACCCTCCCACCCACCCACCCACCCACCCACCCATCCACTCACTCACTCACTCACTCACTCACTCACTCACTCACTCACTCACTCACTCACTCACTCACTCACTCACTCACTCACTCACTCACTCACTCACTCACTCACTCACTCACTCACTCACTCACTCACTCACTCACTCACTCACTCACTCACTCACTCACTCACTCACTCACTCACTCACTCACTCACTCACTCACTCACTCACTCACTCACTCACTCACTCACTCACTCACTCACTCACTCACTCACTCACTCACTCACTCACTCACTCACTCACTCACTCACTCACTCACTCACTCACTCACTCACTCACTCACTCACTCACTCACTCACTCACTCACTCACTCACTCACTCACTCACTCACTCACTCTCACTCACCCACTCACTCACTCACTTATACAGCCACCCACACACCACTCACTCTCTCCTACCAAGCATAGTATGTTTGTTAGGTTATCATGCCGGAAGTTAATTTTCAAAAATAGTCCTCTTTTGGTCAGCAAATGGTCACAGGCTAAGCAAAAACTGGAATTTTCTTGATCATTAACCGTTTCATATTGAAGCTGGACAGAATGTCATGTGTAATGGTCATGGAGGAATGTCCATTTGCTGAACAACAGAAAGCTATTTCTGTAAATTCAACTGCAAAAAACTGAAGAAAAAAAAATTGCCTTTTATGGATTAATTGATATGGATATTATTGGGATTGCTTTGAGGCGCCGTGACACAAGATGGGTTAATGTCAACCCTCTCCTTCACAATATATTGTCATTTTGGTAAAAAAAGAAAACCACTCTTTTTCAAATTCATATAAAGTGCATTTTGAGCCTATCTGGCGCAGATTACTCCTACATAGATTGTATAATAAGCTATACTATCCACGCGCTGATGGGACCATCGCTACCAGCCGTCGCTTCTGTACAGAGCACACATATTTACTATTACTTCAGGAAATGTGTTCTAGTTAAGATTCTAAATTCCACGTCATTTTGTCATGGGAACATGTGTTCTTTTCGCAAATAATTGGTGCCAGCTGTTTCTAACTAAAACAAGAACATATTTTTGCAACATAATTCTCAAAATAAAAATTTATTTTGTTTTCGCGATACTCTTGATAGATTAAAACGCACATGGCGTGTTAATGGGAAATGAGAATTTGAAAATGTATGTATTAGTTATTACCCCACACACCGCATCCCAGCCCACTCCAAACAAACGTATGCCCAGAAGTGGCAGAATACATCTGTCTGGAAGAGATATGCGATATATTTATTCTGCCAAAGAAATTATTGAAACAATACTGATTAACCTCCGATAAGAATACGATGAGTAGCTGATTACTATGTATCTTTTACAATATAGATTAGAGTTTGTTGGCAAGTTTATGTATTCCGTCAAATACCACTTGGGAATGTTGGCAAACGGAATAAGTAAGCACGATCTATAAAAAATAGCAATATATATATGTCGGGTAATGAATTGACAAAAATCATATATACAGGTATCATATATTGTAGCGTAGCGCAGTTTGAGATTCAAGGAGCATGATTGTGAGACGAAGGTCGGTGGTAATTTAACTGTCTCACTACTGAAAACCACGAGACAATAATTTTAATGGACTATTCCTCTGCACCTGCTGAATATTCTGAAAAGAATTTGACTGAAAGTTGTTGGTGGCAAATTATTTTCAACCTATTCAGTATATACAGAGTTAATTCCCATTAACGATGCAGGGTTCAGGGGGAGGGGAGGGGTGTTCATCAGACACATAAACATATCTGACAATAATGGATGTTGTTGTCTGAGACAGAAATACCTGGCAGGGTCATTGCTTTCAAAATTATCAACAGAAAGCATCGTATTATGAATTGAACTAGCGAAGCAGGAATAATAGAAATATAAAAGCTAATGCTTGTGTATTTTATCAATACCATTATGTATTACATCTGCAAGTGTATTTTTGTAACTTCTCCCTATCTTATCAAAAGCATATGTGCTCTGTGCCCGGGGGGAGGGGGGGGGCCTGTGTAACAAACTAAGGGGTATGCTATCTTACGCAATCTGGGAGAACTGTTTCCTAACACGTGCACAATAAAGGGATCTATTTCTATCTATGCCCCGCCCATTTATAGATAAGATCCGCCCACTTTGAATCCTGAATTCACAGAAGCCCTGTTTCAAGGTAGCGCTGCGTGGTAAGCTGTTGAGTGATTTGAAACTAATCTGACTAGGTGATGTTGCTACCTATGGCAGCAGCAGTACACAGTCAAATTCGTTTCACAGTTTATTAAATATATAGAAAAGACACACAATTCGTACACTGACGGACATTTCAACAGCATCCAGTTAAATTGATTTCAAAATATTCAACAGCTTACATATATTGTTTTCTGGAAATTGATAGTCAGGAGCTCAGAGATCGATCGATGTGGGTGTAGCTTAGATTGAGATGGGCGGGGCATAACTAAAAGTGGAAAGGTCCTTGTGAGTGTCTAGTCATGCTGAGGACAGGATCAGAGAGAGAGCGGTACATATCTGAAATGTACACCAGTTCCGGTTTATTCGTGTGGTTGTGAGACGGGTAGTTAAATGCTAGTCAGTAGAAAGAGGATGTTTCTCCTCCAGATGGTTGTCTAGTGGAAAAGTGCTCTGCTCCCAAACACTAAAGGTATGGTCATGTTGAAATGGTTTGGTTCTAACCACCCCGCACCCCCTCTGGTCGAAAACTGAAAAGCGTAAAAATTACATTTCAGATGATTGACTGAGCTATATCCTAGTGGTTCATACAATTAATGCTTGACAGTAATGAAAGATAATCATGATTCAAACTTCAGGAATATATTTAGCTAAAGTAAATACGTAAGGATATGACAAATACAGATGCAAAACAGTATAAAGTAAAGCAAAAATAATGGTAAGCATAAAACTTGTTGAAGAAAATCAGAAAACATGGAAATTTATATTAAATTCTCTACATTTCCCACATAATCTACATATTGGAAGGTCTACTGGAATGGCGGAACTGGATTATCAGTCATCTTCAATACCAGAGGAATATGCACTCGATCTTAATATCGAGAACTCTATGCACGGCAGACTACCCTTGCTTATCATTCGCTCAAAGACACACAATTCGCGCAATATATATATATATATATATATATATATATATATTTGCTCTGAGCAAAGGACTATAAACTCGTTACTGCTGCGACAACGTCTCTTTGTCGTAATTCGACGGGACGGAGATGGCGCCATTGCGATGGCCGATATTTATTGTGCCGGCTATACTTTCCATAAGTATTACCTAGTTCGGGAATTCTCTCTTTCTCCACCCTACAACCCCCACCCCCTCTCCTCTCCATATGACTTCACGAACATATGATTATGACAACAAGTACCGCTTGAATGATTAACAATAACACGATACACTTCTTATATAAACGTAAGTTGTTTTTATCTAAACCACAGAATGAATAGATGAATTAATGAAGGGATCCATTTCTAGCTATGCCACGCCCATTTCTAGTTCAGCCCCGCCCACTTTTAGATGTGTTGGAATCGATGTGAAACATTGAAATCAGAATTATCATAATCTAATTTCAAGGTAACTATTAATGTAACCTGTTGCATATTTTGAAACTAATTTGACTGGGGCTGTTGTTGCTGACAGCAACGGCTCTCAGTCGGTTTATATTTAAAATAGTCAACATAATGTTTATTAAATTGTAAAATCATTAAAGACATTCAATTCGTTCACTAGGAGCGGAGTTTCGATTTTCGTGACAGATATATACGTCATAGCGAGTTTGACGTCAGCTAACTAGTGACCCAATTGACAATGCCGTCAGATACTGTAGTGGCAGATCGGATCCCCATTGTCTCCTTCCAGTTTAAATATTCATATCTAATGCTATTTACCAAACAAATGACCATGCATAGAATTATTAACAAGTCCAGTAAACCCTACTCATAGCGGCCGCCTGCTTGTGTGGTCAACTTATAGTGCTTCTCTAAGACAGATGGCTATCAGATGACATCTCTTACTAAACAGATACCAGGTTTCCGCAAATGCTATAAACTATGGCAAATGGGTTGTATTAAACAACTGTCTATATTTACTGACCACATTGTAATGACCCGTATACGGTGCCCATATTAGACAGGTTTATACATTCAACAACGTTATAGTATTGGCTGCAATGACAAGTGGTACTTCTGTAATCGCGGTATTGGAGAGTGTCTCTTGTGTAACGTGTCACCGTGTATACTGGGTGAAGTAAGTGTTTGGATAGCAAATCACTCTCGTGACATATGGTAATAGAGATATCATTCGCTTCTGTTTACGTTCGCGTGGCGCGAACCACGGACTTCGGTACCTAGGGTATTATCTTGAGATATTCAGGGGGTTGTTACAAAGAGTTGGTGTATGTTTTGTCCAATAGTGGAAATCCATATATTTTTAGAAAATCCAAATCGTGGGTACGGATACATTTCTCTCAGATTTCTCAGTTTATACTATGTCACAGATTCAACTCTGAGATCAAAATATTTCAAGTCCGAAGCAATGGACCGTTCCAGTTTTAGCTATCCCCCGCCCGTCACTAGCTAAGCTCCACCCACAACTAGATCGTGTTGGGATCGACCGATCCTTAAACTCACTGACTATCAATTTCCAGAAAACTATGCAGGCACGTGTCTGACCATTAAGCGTTAAAGACGGACTATTTCTAATCATCCATGACGGCATGCTTATGACGCCAGCATACACGTCACTTAGTTGATTATGACGTCATTTGATGGATGGATAAACTTGGAAAGGTCCATTATAAGACAAGTCATATAAGTAGTTCGAGAAAATCTTAAAAAAATCTTTCCCACTCTGCACATAACTAGTGTGAGACTGTTCCTGGGATTCTGAGGTGTAGTATCACTGTTTAAGATCACATCGGGAAATTTATCCAAAGATTTCTCGCTGATCCTCCTACATCGTCACTCGAATTTGCTATGGATCACTTGGGTAAATCAGCAGAATATTATGGAAAGGTAAGACAAGTTGATTACCTAATTGTATGTATCAGCATAGGAATCCGCACATCCAGATATTCGCTTATAAGTTTATTCGCCAATTAGCAGAATCAGATGCTCAGCAGTATATGGCTATGAAGCATTGCCTTAGTAAATTGATTGACATCGGAGAAACACTTACAGTGGTATGGACTTATGGCAATAAATATGATTTAATCATCTCATAGAGGCTTATGTGTGCTTTAGTACATGGACCAACCCTCGCGAATATGTCTGGTCACGCTAATTCACCGCGGCAGACCTCTCTCTGTATATTATGGAGAAAGTAACGCACTGACATCAGAATACTGCTACTTTAAATGTGTAACACGTGTCATCTTCCATGCAATATCTTCCTCTGCCAGGCTTTTGATCCTGCCTTTGGTTCAACCTCAGACCGCGCTACAACACCATCCTCTGAGATTTATAGAGAGCAAGAAATCTAATAGCCCAATCAACATTAGAAACCGAATTCATGTTTCACCACCCCTCTCTCTCTCTCTCTCTCTCTCTTCTCTCTCCCCACCTCCCTCCCTCCCTCAATCCATCCTCCCTCCCTCCATCTCTCTCGCTCGCTCGCTCTCTTTCTCTCTCTCTCTCTCTCTCTCTCTCTCTCTCTCTCTCTCTCTCTCTCTCTCTCTCTCTCTCTCTCTCTCTCATCTAGCTTATCTAGGCTTATCTATCTATCTATCTATCTATCTACCTATCTATCTATCTATCTATCTATCTATCTATCTATCTATCTATCTATCTATCTATCTATCTATCTTATCTATCTATCTATCTATCTATCTATCTATCTATCTATCTATCTATCCATCCATCCATCCATCCATCCATCCATCCACCCACCCACCACCCACCCACCCACCCACCCACCCACCACCCACCCACCCACCCACCCACCCACCCACCCACCCACCCACCCACCCACCCACCCACCCACCCACCCACCCACCCACCCACCCACCCACGCGTCTGTCTGTCTGTCTGTCTGTCTGTCTGTCTGTCTGTCTGTCTGTCTGTCTGTCTGTCTGTCTGTCTGTCTGTCTGTCTGTCTGTCTGTCTGTCTGTCTGTCTGTCTGTCTGTCTGTCTGTCTGTCTGTCTGTCTGTCTGTCTGTCTGTCTGTCTGTCTGTCTGTCTGTCTGTCTGTCTGTCTGTCTGTCTGTCTGTCTGTCTGTCTGTCTGTCTGTCTGTCTGTCTGTCTGTCGGTCGGTCGGTCGGTCGGTCGGTCGGTCGTCGGTCGGTCGGTCGGTCGGTCGGTCGGTCGGTCGGTCGGTCGGTCGGTCGTCGGTCGCCCGCCCGCCCGCCCGCCCGCCCGCCCGCCCGCCCGCCCGCCCGCCCGCCCGCCCGCCCGCCCGCCCGCCCGCCCGCCCGCCCGCCCGCCCGCCCGTCCGTCCGTCCGTCCGTCCGTCCGTCCGTCCGTCCGTCCGTCCGTCCGTCCGTCCGTCTGTCTGTCTGTCTGTCTGTCTGTCTGTCTGTCTCTATCCAAACCCCCTTCCCCCACCCGCTCTCTCTCTCTCTCTCACTCTCTCTCTCTCTCATCTCTGCCTCTGCCCCACTCACTCTATCGTGCTGCGCGCGTGAGTGCGTACGGGCGTGCGTTGATGAGTGTGCAAATACTTGCAGAATTCAAGTGTTTGCACATGCTCGCGCGCACTCAAATGCAAAGATATTTTTTATCAGATTTCACGCCATTTTCGTGATTGGTAGCAATACGTGTATTAGGCAACATCTAACTGACGAGAATACAAACATGTCGTCACAATGGACAACTGGCCCTATATTCCCGAAAAGGTCGTTGTCTGTTCTTATTAAGACATGGTTTACGAATATGTTTGCAACAGGTAACCAAAGGTATTCTGGTTTGTCTCCAAGTCATACCATCGATGACGATGTGGGGATCGTGCTGTCATTAGATACAACATCTGCCAACAGTGTGCGCATTCTGAGCAAATCCCGTCGTTAGATGACGATCGGTTTGGGAAAATAGGTCTGGTGTTCGTAATGCAATCGAACTTACCATACGATAAGTCATTTGGGACCAACCGTTGATGCTTCTTTAAGAGAGGTGGACTAACTCATTTGCCTATGTTTTCAAAACGCATTCCCGCCAATGCTTATTGTTAAGTGCTATGTATACGCCACTTGTTGGTTATAATCAATATTTCAAACATGTAATTCCTTTTAATTATCCTCTCTTGAAAGCAGCCAATCGCTATAAATAACTAATTAGATGGCTGTATAGAGATTTTCGTGAACGAGACTTCTTCTCAGCGAGATGCGTTCCTTTAAGCCTCTGTTCAAATTAAGCCATCCATAAGCTTTCTATATTTAATAATGTCTTTCTGTATTTATATCTGAAAAAACTTCTTTCAAATTATTTTTTCATTTAGCTTCAGCCAGATGTATGCAGATGCATACACGGCTAAGGTTCAAGAGGCAACTGAAGTAGAGGCTCTTTTATTGAAAATTCTTAAATATTTTTATTTTATTCAAAATTGCATTTATATTGTACACAAAGGTGAATCAGTGGGGGATAAACTGTAATCAGTGTGAGCAGCGACGTTGTGCAGTTTACTATGGAGAGAAATCATAACGAACAAATTTTGAACTTTGATGTTTGGAGTCAGTCTGTTTTAAATACACAATTAAGTTGCCCTTTAAGTTTCTAATTTTGTTGAATCAAATACAGAGTAACGATAATATACAGTGATAAAATACAAATTACTAGAACATAGAGACGTCATATTGTGACAGAAATGATGCCATCAAATCCGTGCACTGCAGGTGTCATAGTTATATGAATTTGGAAGCATTTACAAAGAATTGTCATTTGACGATTAAAAGAACATGAACGAATGGTATACGCCCATATCGAGCGATATCAAAAAGCCTCATCGCGATAACATCAGTGATATTGCAGCACTATAATTAGGCGACAATATTCCTCCAAAACGCATGCGTGGACAATATGTGTGCAGAGCCGAACTTAAACAAATGCGTTTTCATAGGACCCCATGTTTCCAGGGACCCCAAACCAATAAGTGACACAAAAGTGTTGTTTTGTCTTAAGCTTGGTGCCGCAGCATAACAGCAAGTTACATGCATAGAGTCCACACCCAGAGTACAACTCATAAATCAGTCAAATTTGTTCCAAAAGAAGACAATTTTGAACGCGATATAAAATGTTCTGTTGAATATTCTGAACATAATTGGATTGGAAGACGTTGTTGCCGTAGGCAGCAATATCTTTCAATCTATTTATGTTCAAAATATTCAACAGAATCTTTTTATTTTGTGTTTGAAATATCTCAACTTTTTTCTGAGCTGGGCTGAATAAGACTGATTTGGCCAAATCCCACAACCCTCTGACCTAAAGGGTCCCATCGTCATTACGGTAGAAACTGGACGATAGCTTTGTCGCGATCCTAACGGCAGTTCCGAGGTGCCTAGGTAAGAATTTCAGAAACTTTGCACAGGGCCTCCTGAGTCCTAAGTTCGGCCCTGTATGTGTATCCTTATACGTAGATATCAGACAAGAACATCTTGCTTTATTTTAAAATAACTACATTAGCAGATCCGTTAAATGTTATACATGTAAATATCAGTATTGCTAGGGTGTCACAATCTAAATAGATAGCTATAAATAGTAACAACACGAATTCCATGGCGATGATAACATCAGCTTGACAATGGATGAATCAATTCTGTCACTCACGTAAATCACGTCATAATGAATTATCGGTACATCACGTGTAGGCTGACGTCGCAATCAAAATGTGTAATGACTGACGTATATAATAAGTCCGTCATGAGCTTTTGAAAGTCCGTCATGTATACGAATTGTATGTCTTTACTATTTTTTAAACATTATGTTCTATATTTTGAAACCAATTCCATTGGGTACTGTTGCTGCCATAGGAGGCAACAGCACCCAGTCAATTTAGTTTCAAAATATTCATGAAATTGACATTCTGGGAATTCAGGATTCAAAGTATATCAATCGATCCCGACGTGGCAAAACAAAGGTGCAGCTTAGCTAGATATGGGCGGGGCATAGCTAAAGCTGGACTCAGCCAATCGTGATAATATGGTGATTACGTTGTCAATAGAAGGGTCCATTTCTAGCTATGTCCCGCCATCTCTAGGTAAGCACCGCCTACTTTTTACGATCGTCTGAATCGAATTTAACACTTTGAGCCCCAAATTTGATGAATTTCAAATTCAAAACACTTATGCGGGTAAGATGTTGATTATTTGTTAATTAAATTAACCGAGAGCTACTGATGCATATGGCAGAAACAGTTCCAAATGAAATTAGCTTTACATTATTCAACAGAATGTTTATTAAATGATAAATTCTCCGTAGACTTATAATTCAGAATCATACTGGCTGACCTTTTGCTGCTTTCGTGTCGTACCTACGACTTTTGATTCTGACGTCGGCTAACACGTGACGTATTTTGATGGATGGGGACAGATGACTGAGTGACAAATCGGAGCCCTCCATTCAAACCACGCCCCTCAAGTTCATGATTCAGGAATTGGGCAATGTTTGATTCTCGGAATCTGTCCGTGCTAGGCCAATGTACCCGCAATGATGCTTTGGTTTAGAACATGTGATGAGGTTCGCACACTTTAGGTGCCAGGGTTAAATTTATGACGGCGAATATCGCGTCTGGGGCGCGTGCATTTTAGGTCTGAATCGTCAAAATACACTATCCATTACGGGATTGTGTTTCGCTCAAACACCATGTGCCTTTTTGAAGTTTGACGTCGGAACGTGAAACTATTCCCGACCATGTACAACATTTGCTCAGGCTTTCTCGTTATATTTGTTCGGCCAACTGGACAGGTCAACAAGGCACTTGAGAGTGGTCACTACGAGGAGAACAGTGACAATGGGAAATACTTGTTCGTAGTTTCCTCTATAAGGTGGCGTGAGGTGGGAATGAACAAGAGGTGAACACGAAACTAAATGTTATGCTGTTTGAAGGTTTGTTATGACAAGCAATAGAGCAGGATACAGATACGCATTCGAAAAGACAATGGTTATTGATATTTTGATGAAGGTCTTGATCAATGAGGCAATATTCAGTCAAAGCTGTACTAAGAAACTAACAGCGGGAGAGGCAGTTGTTCCTTTAATGTAAGCTCAGATATGTTGTTTAGTTGGTTTGAGAAGTCTAAAGAAACTGTCTCTTAAGACAGTGGGTCTCTTAATACAGGTAGTCTTCATGACACGTTTAGCTAGCTATACTGTTCATTGGCTGAACGGATATTCTGAGGTACATACTATCGGCGATACGAATAATTAATACAGTTATGTGCGGGTTCATATAAATCATTAATAGCTATAGTTCAATGTGGTAAATATTAGGACAAGCTTTAATTATTCATTTTATTTGGCACATCCTGTGCTTTCGTTACCCATCCTGAAGCGCGTGCATGTACGAAGACTGGTCAAAGCTCGCGACGTGTGCTCTTAAAATCTAGGCTGGCATCGATGGGCCATGGTGTCGGTGTTACTGGATAAACACGACAAGCACAAGGTTATATGAACGATTCTGGAGAACCTATATGCCATGGTACGTAGATGTTCAATAGAGGAGTACAGTTCTAGCTATTCAACATCATCTTTATTAAATAATAAAGACATGCAATTCGTACAACAACGCTTCGTCCGTCATCAATCAAGCTCTCGTGGCGAGCTTATCTACGCCATTCATGACGCCATTGATTATGACGTCATCCTACACGTCACGTAGCTGATTATGACGTCATATGATTGATGGATAAACTGGAAAGGTTAATTATCTTTAGATGTCCCAGCAGTGTCCGTTCACCATTTAACTCTTGGGATCCCAGTGCCTCGATACCAAAACACTTATACATGGAAGCTGTAAATTATTTACGCGAAGTTGACTGGGAGCTGCATCCCAGTCAACTCAATTTCAAAATCCTCAACAAAATGTTTATTAAATTGTAAATTCGTCAAAGATATTCATTTCGTACATATTCGTGAATATTCGCTACAACATAAAGAATTTGTCGTGTGTGATCAATGCGGTTACAGACAGGGTTGACTGTATCTATTAGATCTCATCCAGAGGCGGAGTATTACGTGACTTCTTGGACAACATATGCCCAAGTTGTATTTGCTCAGGAAATGCGATATTGTACTTTAGTAAATATTATGATTTCAATAAGCTCGTGTCTTTCACGTTTTAGCTAATCTTCTGTCTAAAGTGTGCGGACCTTAAAGGAGTTAATTCATCTGATCATACCATCAATGAACTAAGTGAGTACGTGAGGGAACTATCTTTTTCATGTATTAATCGCTAGCCAATCGCACCTTATTGGCAAAATGCATACAGGAATGATCAGCACGTTTGTAATTCGTCTAAGTACACACGCACTGATTTATGTAGATACTTGATTAACCCTTGCGAATTCTAGAAACAATCATAGAATTATAGGTGACAGGGTGAGAGGGATAGATGGTGGGTGGGCGTGTGTGGGTTGGCGGATGAGCGGGCGGGAGGATGGGCAGGCGTGTTGGTGTATGGTGGGAGGGTGTGCGGGTGCATGGTGGGTTGATAGGCTGGCAGGTGCGCGTGTAGGCATGTGAACGGGTGGGCGAGTGGATGTGGATGTGTGTGTGTGTGTGTGTGTGTGTGTGTGTGTGTGTGTGTGTGTGTGTGTGTGTGTGTGTGTGTGTCTGTGTGTGTGTGTGTGTGTGTGTGTGTGTGTGTGTGTGTGTGTGTGTGTGTGTGTGTGTGTGTGTGTGTGTGTGTGTGTGTGTGTGTGTGTGTGGGTGGACGGGCGGGCGCATGGGTGGGTGAGCGCAGAGTTGGTTGGCGTGTGTTTGGGTGGGTGAGTGAGTGGGTGTGCGAGTGGGTGGTGCGCGTGTGCAATGGTATATGGACGCGTGGGTGGGTTGGTGGTGGGTGAGAGGGTGTGCGGGTGGGTGCGTGTGCGGGTGGGTGCGCGGGTAGGTGGGTATATGGATGCTTGGGTGTTTGGGTGTGTACGTGCCTGGGCGGTTGCGTGTTTGGGTGTGTGGGCTGGTAGGCGAGTGGATGGGTGTGCGGGCGGGCCGTTACGGGTGAATGAGTGATACATTGTTTCATTGGTCGTTCGGTCGGTCGGACAATCGGTCGGTCTGTCGGTCTGTCGGTTAATTGATTGTCTTCTCAAATTCCTTGTTGGTTGGGTGCCTGTTTGCTGATGTATTGACCAATCAATTATTCAATCAATACATCACTATATTGGTCAATCGAGTACGCTATCCATAGTTTACTTTAACTGATCACTAATCTAGATATTACATTTTAGCGACAGCACGCTACATTAATGACATTCTTCAAGTCTCCCGCCGTCAATACGCTGGACAGTAGCTATCTAAATTAATTTCCCTTCAGACGGTTTTTAAATGAAAGCGCAACTGTTATCATTGACGCCATCTCTGGTCATCGCGCTTGAGTGTTACGCCCTTTGATAAGATAAAAGGACACCTACTGGACGTCCGACGATTCAATATCCGAGATTATTTGTGTCTACTATCAGTGGACGAGGGCTCCGTAAATATAGATACAAAACATTGCAAGGTAGGGAAATTACATTAAATTACCATAAAAAATATTATACTTAAAACACGACTAATTAAGAGACAAGTATTTCGTAGAATTCCAAGCCTCGCTCATGCTCATTAACAGATGATCGTGATCATTAACCTCAAAAACTTCTTTTGCCAACCTCAAATCAAGAATTAGGCAGGCTGGCAAGCATGGCAGGCAATCAGGCAGGCAGACAGGCAACTTTGGGATTGGAGTGTTTGATCTCTTCAAACAGCTGTTAGAATTACTGCGAGGTTATAGGCGATGAGCATGGTCAGGGCCGTATTTAAGGGGGGAAGCGGGGCAAAAGCCCCGGGGCCCCCACAAGCAAGGGGCCCCCACAATTTTAAAATGAAAAAAAAAATTATGCACTTTTTTGGAAGTTATAGGACATTTAAAGCAAACTTTATTAGTTTAGAACTCTTAATCGTGCATTATAATTCTATTCTAATATTTGTGGGGGCCCCAAGTCTTGTTTGGTGTTCGGCAACAATGTTAATTACGAAAATTTGCAACATAAAATAATTTTACAACAAAAGAAAGCGCCATAATTCACCCTAAAAGTAGACTCTCTGGCCGCCTCAGAGCACCTAGATGTAAAAGATTTTCAGACACCCCCCCACCCCCCGTTCATTCTTTGCCCCAGGGCCCCCACACATTTAAATACGGCCCTGGGCATGGTGACAAACCATCTCCCTGAGGTGATCCTATTTTGCAGAAAGAGTTGATTTGACACGAGCAGTTAATAATTTCGTATTTGCCAGTAAGAGTCTCACCAGTGGTAGGTCGCCATCATCACGGTCATTTTGATGAATGAATTGAAAATTCTGTGGTCTCTTGATAGCATTACTTGCACGCAACATGCCAATTCCCAGGGTGTAGACGTAGCAATGCCTTGATAAAACCGCTGATGGCAACATATATTGTGTCAAAACTATATCGACACTACTGTACGAAGAGATATGCGTCCTCTTTCATAGCACGCAATCTTAATATAGAAAATAATGACAGAGATACATACAGAGGGAGGGATGGGCGAAGAAGTGACGAAGAAGCAATGGAAACCAAAAGATAGGATGAAAATGAATAGTTCTTGAGAGAAAATAATGCTGATGGTACCAATTATTCCACGTAATTTATCTAAGTTCATTCGTATAAGGACACTATTTATTTCAAACCGAACTATCATTCCTATCAAATCCTATAAGTAACTTACAGTAGCATGGTTGTAGTATGGCTTTGAACGTGTAGGCCCTAAGGCACGAAGCGGATATTCTGACCGATACCGGTAGAGCATTCAGCAGTTATATTGTTAGACGTCAGATCAGTAGTAGATAACGTTGAGTAGTGGACACTGGCGATTACAACAAACATGGCACTTTGATCCTGGTCAAGCTTACACAAGGACATTGGACAGAGTGAGATAAATTGAGGATTTTGCCACTTAGACTCTCAGTTTTTGTCCTAATTTTCGGCTCAGGTTCGAGGTTCCTAGCAACCTAGTACGGTGCATGGCATAGTCTACCTACCTTAGTGTATATTTATGACTGTATTGATTATTAAGTTAAAACCATTTCATGATGAAGTTTGCCAAATCCGGCCTCTGTAGTGGTCTTGAGGAATGTCCATTTGTAGACCAAGAGAGTACTATTTTTGAAATGTTATCACTGTAATGACTGGCTCGGTAACAGAGCCAGTCATTACACTGGTAAATTTTCAAAATTAGTCGTCTCTTGACCTACAAATGAACATTCAATCACCGAATATTTAATTTTATTGACAAAGTTTAGCTGTAAAGGGTTAATATAGTAGCACAGTCTTCTTTGCCCGTATCCATCTCGGCGGAAAATAAGAGCTCTTATTAGTGTTTTTGAACGAAGATAGCTATCAGCAAAAGCCTTTACAAAATGATTAACGTGCATCATATTATTAAAAACAGAATGGTGAAAGAGGATACAACTATTTGTTCATAGGCGGCTTTCGACGACGTCCGCGTCTGTTTGAATGTGTACTATAGCTTTAATAGTCTAGTTAGAACTATAAAGTTGGATTGAAGCAATGTTACGTTATGAATTTATATATAGGTCTATTTCTGTGCTTCCATAAAGGAAAACTGTTGAATATTCTGAGCTCAGTCTGAAAGTATCGTTAGCTAAACGTAAATGCTATCGTCTTTAAATTAAACGTTAGTTATTATTCTTTTGTGGTTTAAACAGACATTTTATTCCATAACCTACAGAAGAACATGGTTAATTGCTTTTAAAGCAAAACAAAGTGGCATGAAAAAATTCTGAAAACACAAGGCACTACTTGTGCTTCAGTTGATGTCAATTCGTGTTGGCTAGGAGAGGGGCTGGGACATTGAGTGGTGTTTGCGTTCGTGGACTGGTGACAGCAACCACGCTATCAATTTGATAACTATACATGTGTGAAGTTTAATGTCTTTCAACCAAAAATGTTTTATTAGGCCTAAATACATTTCCAGAGAGTACGAGACCAGGACAAATGTTCATGTCTCTCAAATGCACAAAACACAGTGCAGACATTTACAACATATCTTTGAATCAGACACGTTAACATCAGTTTAAAACATACTCACCTGGGGGTGGAGGAACGTACATGGATCGGGTGGGGCCAAAACATAGCGGTTTGGGGCTATGGGGAAACACTATGGGAAGGAGCAACCTGGGGTATCGCTCCCACCCTTGCCCCAAACACCGTTCCTACGCCTATGTCACAAGCGTACATCATGTATCTGGACGTACGAACACACATACAAACATGTACTCACCCGTACGAACATAATACAATCATGTACCCGCACATACGAACACACATACAATCATGTACCTGCACGTACGAACACGCATACAACCATGTAGCCACACGTACGAACACGCATACAGTCATGTACCTGCACGTACGAACACACATACAATCATGTACCCACACATACGAACACACATACAATCATGCATCCAGACGTACGAACGCACACACACGCGCACGCATGCACACGCGCGCACACGCGCGCACGCACACACATATATAATCATGTACTCACAGGTACTAACACACATGCAATCATGTACCCGCACGTACGAATAACACATGCAATCATGCACCCACAGGTACAAACACACATACAGTAATACACACGAACGCACGAACACACATAAAATCATGTACTCGCACGTACGAACAAACATGTAATCATGCACCCGCACGTATGAACGCACATACAATCATGTATTCGCACATACGAACACACATACCATCGTGTACCGGCACGTACGAACACACATAATCATGTACCCGCACGCACGAACGCACATAAAATCGTGTACCCACACGTACGAAAGCACATACAGTCATGTACCCGCACATACGAACGCACATACAATATCATGTACCCGCACGTACGAACGCACATACAGTCATGTACCCGCACTTACGAACACACATACAATCATGTACCTGGACGTACGAAAACACATATAATTATGTATTCGCACGTACGAACATACATACAACCATGCACCCGCACGTACGAACACACATACAATCATGTACCCACGCGCTCACTCAATGCTTTATACACATGAGCGGAAAAGCTATAAAGAAGAGCGACTATATATTAGGCATATCCCATATCTAAAGTACGAGCTATCTGTCTGGCCGAGTGAACGAGTTCTAAGTATCGCTATAGGCACGAGCGACCTCACATGGCCACATACAGCAGTGTAGAAGTGACACACGCGAAATTATTATACACATTGGCCTTTAGCCGTGCAATAATAGTGCTGCTCTTTTCCGTACAACTGAGTATCAAAATAGGATTTGGGGCTTTTTTTGGTTTGAACACAAAATCGCCAGAATCTGTCGAAAGTTCGTGTGGAGTACAATTTAATAATAATTTGCGTTGCCATGTTGGACAGTCTGTGAATGTGTTAAGGCATGGATGAAGTATCAATGTGAGTTTTTTATCTTTGTAAATATGTGATGATAATAAGCTAAAAATCTCACTTTTTAAATTCATTTTTATAAATTAAATAAAAGTGCCTGAGTATATTTCAAAACGTTCTTCCCTAATTTATCCCATGGAACTATAACCACCGAGGTTGAAAACTCATATCCTATAGTTTAATACATATTCTGTAGAAAATCTTGAATCTAATTTGACTGGGAGTGGAGTTGTTGCGTAGCAACAACAGTTTCTTGTCAAATTAGATTCCACATCTTCAATAGCTTACCTAGCTGGGTATTTATTTAGAAATTGAAATTCCTGGGATTTCAGATCTCAAGTGGTTAATGGCATGCACTTATTTACTAGATTAAGGCTTCATTATCTTCATTATCCAAGGCAGTGTTCACACTAGGGTGTTAATCCGGAATAACGCCATACTTCAGAATGGCGTTATTCCGGATTAACTCTCTAGTGCGAGCACGTCCTTAGTCACTTTCATAATACCAGCGTGCTGGCCGATGTGAACTTTGAGATATGATTCGCGATGCCGTGTTGCTTCTAAAGCGGCAGAAGCTTTTTACAACACATATATTAAATATATGCCACAATAACACAGGAAATAAATAGTATGTCCCCAGCAACTCTTCCAAAACGTCATAATATTTGGCTACGTCCTGAATACAGTTAAATAACTAATTTTGTATCTTAGATTCTTTCGCTCTTCAAACAATGGCTGTTTGATATGGTTGAATGGGCTATCATATTATGTATTAGTGAACGCGTTCGGGAATATGCCTAAGTGATGTCATACTTTGGTGGATGTGTGTTCGTTGATGCCAATTTAGTCATAGGAACTTTACACGGTATTATAGAACGCGGCGTGTAGGCCTATACTGCGCCCATCTTAGCAATTAGAGTTAGATATGAGAAGTGCTATTCATTTTGTAAGCAATTTCACTTGTTGTTACAATAGGCATTAGGCAGTTAAGAATTTCCGTCAAATTATTCGGAAGATAGCTCAGAAAGAGGCTGAGTATTGAATGTGGTAAATTGTATTTATGAGATTTCGCTTGAAACGAGGTAAGTTGTGTCATTTCTTTGTGTGACGAAAACATTCACGAAATCAGAAAAAATAAAAATAAAAGAACGGCACATGCAATTGTATTAATAGCTGACAAAGGAATAGCATCTTATTCTTAGATACTTCTGCTGCTAGTTACAATGCAACTGTAGCGGGTTTGGTCTAATGGACATTGTGGGAGCTTTGATAAAGCGTGCATTCGTGATCGCGCGCGTGCTAATCTCAATTTTCTAGCTTCCGCGCATTGGTGCGGGTAGAATATCGCTCGTTGACGGCTGGTCGCGCGAGACATAACGCACACGGTGAGTTTAAATGCTGGAACTCAAATTAACAGCCACGGGTGAATTAATTCTTTTTGGACTGATCGGATGCGCACACATTTTCGGTGATATATTAATATCCAGAGGAAAAAAAAGAACGTTATTTATATATTTGTTTATTTATAGTGTCGAGAAAAGTTAGGCGTCCCGGCTACAAATGCACGTGCAAACATGCATAGCAGATATGTTTTTCGTTGGATCATTTCGTGTATTTGCGCTCATATTTCGAAGTTATAAACCTATTTCATTGATTTATATGTTTAATTTTTCAGTCCCGATTACTAGAGATTTAGTCAGATTTATCCAGATTTGTGGGACAATCATTTCTTTAACCCTCGGGGTTTAGCGCGCTAGGCACGGAGGAATTTACTAATAATTACGCGCTCTGTCACCTGGCGCGTATTAAGGAAAAACAAACTCACGACAGCTTCGATACACCGCGGTCTCTTATGATGCTGTTTTCGGGGTTTTTGCCTAGGCGAGTGGCCAATAAAGATTCAACTCAATTCATCCTATATTAATTTGTGCACAGAATCCCGTTTTACGGAGGCAAATATAAATATTGTTGAATATTTTGACAACAACTTGACTGAAAGTACAAATTATTTTCGAAATTCCCAACATGATCTTATCCGTACGATGTGCTTTATACGCATTAGTTACATCTAGGGGAATGGAGCTAAGATTATAAGTGAATTTTGTTTCTGTTGTTGAACAGTTGACGGACAGTCGTTGTTTGTTTGAGAGCTACTGGCCGTGAGGAAGAGTAAACATAGCCATAGACGAATGCGCGTATGAGATATCCTGGTTTTAAATCAAATTTAACAAGAAAAATAACGTGATTTGATACCGTTTTGAAGGCTGTGCATTTGTGCCGCGGACGAAGTCAAGTTTGGTTTGACAATCAGACGTCAATGCAAACATAATTTGTTGTAAAATGTTGGGTTTTGTGTGCAGACATAAGACTGATGTTTAATTATCCATAATGCGGCATGGAATTATTGGACTTAAGCAATATTCAAGGATATTTGATTATCCAAACTAAGGCTACACGCATTGCCTAGACCACATATATGTGCTGTAATTACACATTTTCCAAGATATACTGTGCTTTGCTACTCTATGATGTTTCAGGAATTTCTTGATCTGACTTTTCTTCGAAAATATGTTAAATTCGATAGTCCGTTTCGCGTCATTAGTATTTATTTATATCCCGATCGCCCCTAGCAATACGGTGCATCTTTCAGTATTAGGCCTACTGGTCTGGCTTGCTTGCTAACCAAATGCTAGGAAGGATCGTGTTTTCGCTCATCCTAACTGCCCTGAGTAGTGTGTGGATTATTATACTGGGCACCCAGCTGCTACTGCTGTCACCATGCACGGGCATGAAGATGAGGGGCGGCGTCAGACCTGTAACTGTACTCCCTCCGCTAAAATGGGCAAACCGAGAATTGGCTCTGATCATTATTCCAGAAGAGGGCGTGGTCAGCAAGGCGTACAAGCCATTAGGTATGTACAATATATATGGTGTCCTTTACTGAATAGTATTTCTGCTATTCACAAGATATCATAATCATCATCATCATCATCATCATCATCATCATCATCATTACAACCACCACCCCCACCACCGCCACCGCCGCCGCGGCCACCGCGGTCGCCACCACCACCACCACCACCACCACCCCACCACCACCACCACCACCACCACCACCACCACCACCACCACCACCCCACCACCATCATCATCATCATCACGTCGTTAGGATAATCATGATTATCATAAACAACAACACAAAGAGCAAGAGCAAACGGAACGACGACGACGACGACGACGACGACGACGACGACGACGACGACGACGACGACGGCAGCGGCGGCGGCCACGACAACCACGACGAGGACTTTCATCAGCAATGAAAGGCTACACTTTCACCACAAGCATACGTGTGTAATTAAATCAATTAACATGGACAGAGCCTGTGTAACAGTCTCCATTCTAATGCATATGATCAGGGACATGTTGCATTGAGTCATAATTAACCGAGTGTATGGATGTTTTCAAGTGTGTAAACAAGCGTTTAACGCTCAATATAAGCGTGAGTGGAAGGTTACGTTAATACCGATGTAGATACTATCAGTAATTAACCCATTCAGCACTGATTTTGCTACTCGAAGTATTCAGTTTTGTATATTATTCCTTATAACCCGTAAGCGTAATGAAAAACTGCTTGTTGTAACTCATTTCAGCAACACCATTTTCGAAATCCATATCAGTTACTTTCGCGTCAGAAATCTTGCTATTATTCGGGCAGCCGTTATACGATGATACTGTAATTACTTCAGCGTATGTTCCGTTAACAATTACGCTGATCAACCCAAGAGCAGATGATTTAAATATAAAATATCGGACGGCGGAAGTTGTTGCTGTCTTAGATAATAACAGTACCCAGTACCAATAGCCTGCAATGAACGCGATTACTGTGTTACTAACAGGGGAACCTGTTACAGATTTCCGCTGGGTGCTAATGCTACTATCCGCTACAGCAACAACCCTATTCCCCAAACTTCCTCTCGTTATGTAACTAGCGGTAACTACTCAATGAAAGATGATAAATGAGCCGAATAAATCAGATTATGACAGCATATTGGCAACGTCACATCCGATGTACATAGCTGTGATCTTCACCGTGTCATTGCTGGCACACCATAGATTACATCATACAGTTCACTTTAGTACGATAACTCACAGACAATGATACCCATATGATAATTAAGCTGTCTAAGATGTTGCTGTCTGAGGCTGCAACATTATTCATGTATACTGTTCTCATTGCTAGAAATAGTTGTCATTCAATCAGCTTATAAAGACCTGAGTTTTACGTCCCGAGGCGGACGTGTAGCGTTGTCAGCCGCTTAACACTTTCACGACTAAGCCGGCCAAAACCGGCCTGTGTAGTGGGCGTGAGGAGTGCCCATTTGCATGCCAAGAGAACAATATTCTTTGACAATTTACCACTGGAATGGCTGGCTCGATAATCGAGCCAGCCATTCCAGTGGCAAATTGTCAAAAATAGTCTTCTCTTGGCCTGCAAATGGGCATTCAATAAGCAAATATTTTTTACCAAGTTAAGTCATTAAAGGGTTAGGCGATGCATTACTTATACTTGTCTCTTGTACATGAAGACCATGGGCGGCCATTAGCTATGCTACATAAAGTAGTGATTAAGCTAAGAATGCCACATATGCTGTCCCAGGGCGAATGTTATATAATCAAGGAAGGAATACCTGATAAATATATAACAAGTGTTTTATCATCCTATAAACCTCCGTTGAAATACTTTTAATTTTGTTAAAGCTCAATTAGCCCTCAGACAGAACCAATTCATGAATCCATTTCCTCACTCAATCACATGACGTCATTATCAACTAAGCGACGTGTACGCTGACGTCATAATCATGACGTCATGCGTGATTCCATTTAGTCCGTCTTTAACGCTTAATAGTCCGACACGTTGTACGAATTGTATGTCTTTGCTATTTAATAAACTTGCTGTTGAATATTTTGAAACTAATTTGATTGAGCGCTGTTGCTGTTGCTGCACCCAGTCAAATTAGTTTCAAAATATTCAACAGCTTATATGTATAGTGCTCTGGAAATTGATAGTCAGGGAGTTCAGAGATCGATCGATCCAAACACGGACGTGGTGTGGGTCGAGCTTAGATTGAGATGGGCGGGGCATAGCTAAAAGTGGAAAGATCCATTGTGCCCATGCTATTGCTTCGAATCATTAAACTTTCAAGGTCGGCTCAGTAGTGGTCCTGAAGAATGTCAATTTGCAGGCTACGAGAATGCCATGTTTGCAACTTTAACACTGGAATGACTGACTTGACTTTCCAGTTTTTACTATTCCTCGCACACCTTTAGCTAAGATCCACCCACACTTCGCCGTGGTGTGATTGATCGATCCCCGAATGCCCTAGATTCAAGATTCAAGATTCAAGATTCTTTATTTCCATATCGGTAAATAGTTCAACAATTCAATACAGGCATCCACCAAAGGCAAGGCCTATGATGCGGTGGACCCTCGACATATAACATAAATTTGTAATATAATGTTTATACATTTATATACATTTACATGGATATTTTATATTACAAAGGACATAGAGTACGATACAATACATTTAAACAAATTACGTGTGGAGACATGACTTATGACATAACGTTTTACATAAAGGGGGGTTGGGGAACTAACTATCAATTTCCTGAAAACTCTACAGGTAAGCTGTTTGATATTTTACTATGGCAGCAACAGCGCCTAGAAAAATTAGTTTCAAAATATTCAACAGAATATTTATTAAATATTAAAGACATACATTCATTATGATGTCATTCTACACGCCACGTAGTTGATTATGACGACATATGATTGGTGGATAACGTGGAAAGGTCTATTGGTCACTATAGACATGTGCTCGCTGAAGACACGTGACCTGCTATATGATATGCATTCTGGAGTCAGATTATCGTGGTTCTCTAGGGCATATGTTCTTTCGATGGCGTGTCTGACGGAACCAACACAGCCAGGTTCCACAATACAGGTGGACGTTTGACTGCAACAACTCCAAGAGACAGTATGCAGTTCAGCTCACAAATAAGTCAATATTTTCTAAGACAAAGACAAAAACATGTAAGAAATCTGCTGTTGAGTATGTTGGATGTACTTCGATGAGAAGCCGTTGCTGCCCAAAGCAGCAACGGCTTCCAATCAAATTAATACCGAAACATTCAACTATGCGTTTTATTTTGTTTTGGGAACGCGTTAATGTATTTCCTAGTTGCAGTGTATTTTCACATATCTCGAGGATTGGAGAGCGTATAATCGATTACTGCACTTACCTAGACTACCTCTGGCTATCCTCTTTGACTACATCTTTATTACTGACCACTAAACTTACGTTTTATGACATGAATCGAGATGGAAAAAGAATATAGGTGTTTCAACCGCTGTAATAAAACACGTTTATTGCAAAATGTTTAAAGTGAAGTGACCTGTTCGAGGCCTAATGGAGTTCTCAAGCGCCTCGCCCATTCGTACTTCACCATTTGGTACGCAGACATCTAACAAATAAAAACTAATAGCATTATATCCATAAGGTCTAATGACCCGGACTTGTTAAATGGACACCGCATGGTGAATTTGATTTTGAGAACGTTAACTCGTGGTACTTTATTCAAGCCTGTGTCGTTGTCTTAAATAACCACCATGGTATTGCTACACCATGCACAAAACGCATAGCTTCTTGCTCATGCTGATGGTAAATGCACGTGTATATAATTCATCGGAATCTAACAGAAGTTGATCTATTTGAAGAAGTTTTCTATCACAACACTGTTGTCAATCTCACTGTACATTAGGCTCTCTCAGGGAGCTATCCAATACAGTTTCAATTTGAAACACCTTCCGGCCTGACACATGGGCAGTTAATTAAGACTGGTCAATCGGGTCGAGTTCATACTCGCATTGAAGCTAAGAACGTGTACATAGTCGACAGACATGAAAAGACCCTGAGGGGTAATATAGTGCGTCTTTGCGCGTGAGTGCGTGTGTGTGCGTGCTTCTATGTCTCTGTTTTCGTGTCTCTGGGCGTGTGTCTCTGTGTGTAGCGGTGGGGTGGTGATGATGGGGAGCGGGATGGTAGGTGCATATATTAGTTGAGTAGGAAGATTATAAAACATCGCCGCCGCCATGCAACAATATGTAGATTTTACCCACACACGCAAATTTAATCTGCATGTATTTATATGGGAGTAATTAACATATAAATCTTGCTATACCTAGATATGTTATTCATCTTTGGTGGGTAATATTAAGTGTTTTACAAATGATCGACCAGTCGCTTGCGTAGCTTTCCCATTAATCTATTGGACCCACACCCAAAGTATAAAATCAATCAAGTCGCCGTGTCAGACAAGCGCGTCAGACAAGTAAGTTAGTGCAGTTGAAATTAGTAAGTTAAGTCTCGTTTGACCGAATTCACCTTTCCAGAGTAGCCACCCATCATATGACGTCATAATGAATTGCTTGATGTGTACAATGACACCATAATGAGTGACGTCATGAATGAAGTCGATAAGTACGTCACGAACGCATATTTGAAGACGGTCTATGCGTTGTTGTACAAATTGTTTGCTTTTACTATTTAATAAATATTCTGTTGAATATTTTGAAACTAATTTGACTGGGCGCTGTTGCTGCCATAGCTAGATAGCTAGGGCATTTGGGGATCGATCAATCCCAACGCGGCGAGGTGTGGGTGGAGCTTAGCTAGAGATGGGCGGGGCATAGCTAAAATGGAAAGGTCCATTCTTTTCTACTACCCTTTACAGTTCTCCATTTATAACAAATTGTATCCATGCAGAACATAATGTTGCTGAAGGGTGTATCTCTCTCACCAACAGCGTCCCGTATCACCATCTTCAAAGTACGCATCAGTAAACCGTTGGTAGCTTTTAAATCTTAGTGTTATGTGGGGTTCAGAATGTATATTATGATTAAAATGCCGAATTAATTTTGCAACTGTACGACTGTTCGTTGCATTAAGCACCCACCCTGGGAAGAATTAGTGTAAATATGTTGTCCCAAGCGTGCGATCATCGAGCCATCGGCGGTCTGGAAAACCATCTATCTTAAGGAAATCTGACATTCCGTGTTAACCCATCTTGGGTCAACAGCGCCTCAAAGCGCTCTAAATGATATATCTATTAAACCATTAAATGGTCAAGATATTCGACAAAATTAAAAAACGTTCATTAGTTGCTGTTGAATTTACAAAAAATAGTTTTCCGTTGTTCTGCAAATGGATATTCCTCCAAAACCACTACCGATGCCACGTTGACCAGCTTCAATGTGAAATGGTCAAGAAATTTCAAGTTTTTGCACAGCCAATATCCATTTGCAGACCAAGGGAGGACTATTTATTTTAGATGCCGCGCCAGCCATTCCAGTGGTAGATTTTCAATTTTATTCTTCTCTTGGCCTGCAACTGAACATTCCTCAAAACCACTGCAAATGCCGTTCTGCTTGACCAATATATGGTAAAGTTGACACAATAGGGCACAAGGAAACTCAAATCTGGCTACACGGCTATTCGACTAATCGTGCTGCCTTGCATATATTTACTTTATAGAGAGCTTCTTGTTATTTGTGAGAGTAAGGGACCAAGTACGTTTATTCAAGCCTTCGACATGCTGAGAGTCCCCTTATAGAATGTGTTCTTATGTTACGGAAGTACGCTGAACAAAATACCAAACGCTGTGTTAAAGATGGCTGGTTAGACGGGTGTGTCCATACGGTTGTGACTATGCATATCATAATACGCCCTACCCGAGGCAGCTGGTGATTGCTGTCTGCTGATGATAACCGTTGTGTTAACACACCCATAACGTTTCAGTTGTCCATGTATATTTCTTGCTAGTATTCGCTGCCGACTCTCTAGTAGTCTATAATCCAGATGAAATTGAATGGCAGAACTGATTATTGGCGTTCATATTTACCAGTATCTGTGTGGTCTCTGGAAATCTACAGGGACGTGATAAAGCTCTGCATGGATTACAATATCTATTTTATATGATGTTTATTCCTGATATCATTATCAATTTCTCATTCACTTTGCTATTATATATATATATATATATATATATATATATATATATATATATATATATATATATATATATATATATATATATATATATATATATATATATATATATATATATGTATATATATATATATATATATATATATATATATATATATATATATATATATATATATATATATATATATATACTTCTTTTGCAACATATTATGGACAACTTCTCGACTATGAGCGATCGCCTTTATATGCATTTGCCAGATGAGTCAGTTTCCACATACACCCCACGTTCTCCAATACACCCGCCACGGTTGACACCTGGTAGCGTCTGCTGTTTGCAATCATGAAGAGAATTGTCCGTCGATAACTGTTTCATGACAGGTTTCAGCAGACATAAATGACTTTGATTCAAAAGAGTCTGTATGGTTGAAGTTGTCTCCACGAGTCAGAATTCTACATTGCTTCATATCCCAACGCCGATGTAGGTAATCTAGATACACGAGACGTTTTCTATTTTTTCTTCCACTTTTCGACTTTCGATTTGTTAGCAAGTGCTTGGCCTGTGAGCGTAACTGTCTTCTCACGAGCGGATTATATCTTGATACAGACGATGGCACACCGATTCGAGTTCTAAGTTCTGTGATACATTTGAGAGAGAGAGAGAGAGAGAGAGAGAGAGAGAGAGAGAGAGAGAGAGAGAGAGAGAGAAGGAGAGAGAGGGGTGGGGTGGGCCAGAGTGAGTGCGAGAGAGAGAGAGAGAGAGTGTGAAACTAGGAGGATTGGGGGAGGTTAAGTTTTATTCGGGCTTAATTACATTATTGCCTGAATATTAAGCAGAGAATAGTATCCCGTGGCCAGTACCATTCATAAATTGACATTGACGTGACCTCGACCAGTGGGCGTATCAGACCGAAACCTCGCTTATTAACTTCCGTGTATAGGCAACACATGTTTGACAGCGGTCGAATAAAAGACTAAGCCCCTTTGAAAAGTCAGTGAAGGGTATTTTTGACAAACTTCTCCCAAGCCATCGGTACTTGAAAACTGGTGCCACGGGCTATTGTCAACTAGCACGCTTTTAATCAGCCTATCCTCTGCTCGGCTTACGCCTTTTATCGCCATGACAATTCGTCTATTCATTTTCGCATTTGGTGTTGGAATTCCAGATATAAAGTGTGCGGCGAGTGTTTCACCCGTAGGCAATTAGAGTACGATTTTAATGATTTTACGCTTCTTTATTTTGCACTGTGTTAACGCTGAATTGTAAGTTTCAACCTAATTTAGCGTGCTAACATGTGTTCATGTCGACCATGAAATTTCTTAGAGAACTTGTAGCAAAAATGCTCTCTTAGAAAGAAGTCAGGTCTTCCCGTCAGTAAGTGAAAGGGATCTGAAATTTTGGCGGACTTCTCTTCCAAAGTGTAAGACCATCTCGGTAGTTGGAATGATGTAGACGGCTTAACCTCATGCACTATATAACAAAGCTTATAATTAAAACATGTAAAAAGTTAAGTATTTCTTGATTCCTACGAAACAAAGTCCGAGTAAGTCGTTAGTGAATATGGCAGCACTAAAGACTTGCAGTTTAAAACCACAACAATTTAACCATAGGTTTTAATATATAGGGGCAAACGTGGCGTACTCGAATCACTAGCCAAAATATAAGACGATATTACCGATAACATATAACGAGTAACAGCTTGAAAATAAGCCACAACTTATAAAAACTTTGCCTTCTGTGACATCTAAATAAATTACATTATTTCACTTTTTATCGAGACATTAATCAGATAATCCTTTTTATTTCTGCGAGTCTTTGCTATCATTATTATGCTTAGTATTAATTGGTGCAATTACTCACTCTAACCACTGAATTATGTGATCTCTGAATATTAAAGCTATAACTACTACTACTACTACTACTACTACTACTACTACTA